>MJUU01020557.1:29001-56473 GCA_002080025.1 Modiolus philippinarum
GTATAAATAGGAAAGAAATTAACGTTTTATGTCTAATTACGAAAGAAAAATAAACAGTTAGAAACTCTTTTATTGTGTTTAGAAAGGAGGAAAAGTGAAGGTTTCTGATGTATGAAAGAACGATATGTGAGAGTAAAAAAATCAAACCGGTGTTGTTGGCACCTAGATGGAGGTGAAACGATGGACTGAAAAGGTGGGGAGGGGTCCAAGGGAGTTTCCAAGAGGGATCGGGCCAGCCATGAAAGAAAGACAAGCAAACAAAAAGTAACAAAACCGGTTTGGATTAATCGTTAAGAGAAGGAAGCTTAATACATTTAGCATGTCTCAGTATATCTGGCATATAAAATACCATCTTTAATACAGCAAGATGGCAAAAAGTAAACCTTTACTCATACTCAAAGCACAACATATAAAGACAGTAGCCCCGACCCTCTCTGCCCAGGGTCATACACTTGTTTAAGTGTTTCATTAGATTCAAGCAACCTCATGTTTAGTACATGTATTGATATGTAATAAACAGATTTAGATGGTTGATGTGTATGTAGTTTTTATCTATAGTATATCTCCTTGATCACTACTTTTCATGTTTGTATGTATTTTCATGTTAGTCGGTTGTCTCTATAGCACTTTCACTTAGTTTAACGTTTTAGAATTATAAAGGGAAGAAACTAAATGGTACTGACGGGGTTTGAACTAATGTGGTCTCTTCTAGTTCGAAAACTAACAGGACCTTATGTTTATTTAAGAAACCATTAGTGGATCTAAAAGGGGGTGGGGGTGTTCCGTCGGTTGGAACCCCCATTTTGACAATCATGTATTTTTTTAATGAATATCCTGATGTTTTACTAACAAGTATCCCAAAAATTTTCTTTCATTTCTTAATTTGAATCCCTCTTTTCAAATTCCCTGGACGCGGATTAAGCAATGCACATCAATTTAAAATTGCTTACTATAAAATATCATTTCATCTTTTAATTATATTACACATACGGCATGGAGGGAATCTAACATATGAAAGTCTTAAAACGTTTACAAAATACGAAAGTTGGTCTGAGTAGTAATTACATCCTAATAAATTCAATTCAAAAATTAATACAGTTCCTGAGTTTATTGTATTTGGTCACAACGTAACACATACTGTTTTTCAGTTGAAGTTTGAGATGGCCACATTATTGTTTCAAATGACGCATGCGTTAGATCTTTACTTCCAAGGCGAAAACGCGAAAACGCGAAATCGCTACAACGCGAAAATGCGAAAACGCGAAAGTGAAAACGCGAAATCGCAAAGGCGAAAACGCGAAAACATGAAGTGAAATTCATTTCGCGTTTTCGTGATTTCGCTTTCGCGTTTTCGCGTTTTCGCCTTCTCGATTTCGCGTTTTCGCTTTCGCGTTTTCGCCTTCTCGATTTCGCGTTTTCGCGTTTTCGCTCTGTGGAAAGTGAAAGTAGAAAACGCGAAATGGCCGCATCGGGCCACCATAGATAATACAGCAATTATAGCATGACAAGTTCGGTCAATACATGGATTTATAGACCAAATTAGAGTATATTGACCTCGGACTACGTATTCGGTCAATATGCTCTAGTCAGGTCTATAAATCCACATATTTACGTCATCGCCATGCAATATTTGTATAACAGCAATATTTGTATAATATACCCGTCAACATATGTTTAACGCCAAATATGTGTTATGCACATTACAATGTATTTATGTTATGCAGATATATTTTAATTTGATGGTGCTAGATTTTTGACATCTTTAATTTCTAAAAGTTTATTTCTATCACAACGTTTTGTATTCTGTTATTTACATACAAAAAAAAAATCACAGAAGAAACTCTGTATGTTCACCGGGATTGTTCCGGGGGTTTCGATGAATACAATACTGATGCCATTTGTAACATGCTCGACAAGTAAAATCCCAACCTCTGTACATGTACAATGTGTAAATGTGTATACTATTTGAGGAGACCAGTTTCAATTCTACGTTCATTGAGCGATCGTGGTAAGTTTACTATTGTTTATACTGGAGTATTCGGGTTATCAACAGGGAACCGTACATGTATCATCCAAGTATCGGTTGCCCTATACAGAGAAAAATGTTTTGCAAATAAATCAATTAAGTCTTGAATATTTACTATTTTCATTGAGAATTTTGTATCAGGTAGTGGTTTTATTTAACCACTTGCTGAAGTATTTTGTATAGAATAGATAGTTTAAGGACTTGTTATAAAGTTTCAAGTTCGTCAGTTTGGTTTTGAAAAATTATTTATTTTTTATACTAGTAAAAACAAAATATTTCTTTTTTTTTTTTTTTTTTTTTTTTTTTTTTTTGAAAATAAGCATTATTTTTGGGGGCACAAATCCCCCTTCAGAATATTTTTTTTCATCATTTTTGCAGTCAAAATATATTTTTTCACATAAAATCAGCTTCAGAATATTTTTTTTCGAAAAAATCCATAACCATAGCCCCCGTTCAGGTTGAATGGACGGTCCCTAATAAATTGATTTGGGATAAGATGAAAAGAACAATAGTTTCCGTGTCACGAACTTGGTTATAATTAAACTACAATTTTAATACATTGCTGCTAATTCTCCTACCGAATTCGAAGTGAAAAAAGGCATATTCCGAACTGTGCTATATATTATTGGAAATGTCCTTGTGTTCTTTCATTGGCGATTTTTTTTTGCCGATTTTTATCCAAGTTCAGCGCGTATTCTTTTTAATTCGAGAAAAAGGGAGTTTCCTACATCCGGACCCCTTGATCCCACTGGTGACAATCTTACATTGGGTGCATACCTGCCAGTCATTAATTGAAGGGGAACACCAATGGATTATTGTGATTTAATTTGGTTCCAAGATTAAATCGAGATCAAATTTTTTTAATGTGCTTCAATACGAATTCAACATTAAACTACATTTTGTATGTTCCTCACTGACAGCCATCTTGGATGCGATACAGACCTGCATGATACCTACATTGTATTTTGAAGGAACTAGCTAAGGACAATTTTGACTAGTTTTGGATCTAATTCGACCGGTTGTTTTTGAGAATATGGCCTTTGGATGTGTTTTCCATAGGGTCCAATATTAAGCTATGTTTGCTCTGACATTCATCTTGGATGACCTACCTACAAGTTAGATATCTTTCTTGAAAGAACACAGTGACCAAGTTTTGTTCCAATTGGCCCGTTGATTTCGACGGAGTCAGTTTTTTAATGAAAAGCTTACAGCGGATGAAAGGACGGACGGGCGGCAAGTGATGACTAAAAGCTTATTTTAAGGTTTTGGTGTGCCATTGCACAGTGTATTTTTTTTTATCAATACAGGTTCACTGAACAGGAAAATACGAACATTACACTATATATAATAAAAAGAAGGATTTAAGTTAAGTACGCCTTCTACTCTGTCACCCGTCGTGAATAAGTATATGTAAGTGTGAGAAATATATAATTCTTAGTTTCCCTCGGAGATACACAAATCAGTAATAGATTGTGAGATATTACTAAAATAAAGGTCAACTCCCAGGGGAAAGTCTGTATATTTTCAGAATTGTATATCCTTTTTGAGAGGTTGTGAGAATAGCGTAGAATTTGATTATAGAAAAATATTTTAAACTTATTTGGTATTGTCTCGTTTGTCATACTGACGAGAGTAAATTTTCACGGTATCATGATCACATTAAAATCAGAGATAAACTGTGGTAAAACATAAATTTTGACAGTTTTCCTGGTCACATGCAAATGAAGTATATTTTCAGTACAGTCATATATTTAACGTACATAATGTAATTCCCCTTGAATTAAATGAGCTGACCAATACCATTTTCAAAACGGATTAAGAGGTCGAAAGTATAGACGAACTTGTTCCTGGTGGTTATATTTATATTCCCCTTTGACAAATACGCGGAAGTTGTATGAATATATATTAAATAATACGACAAGTAAATAGTTGTACCATTTGGTGTTGATGTAAGTTGATATTTACACTATGATTTTTTTTAAATTCCATATACAACGACTGGCACTCGGTAAAAGATTCATCTTTTCGACTGAGGCTGTTTTTCTGTCATGAAGTTTATGCATACAAATTAAGCAACAATGAAATGCTTGAAGCAAAGTTGAATAGAATTTAAAATCATAGAAAAAATACCATCAAAATGTATCACTTGGTTATGGTAAAAACACCCTTTAGATTTGATTTTCGGGAGGACGGGATTCTGTGACCAGTGCCTGGGCTGAAATTAAATAATCTTGTCCTCGACCTGTGCCATGAGAAAAAGCCTTGCTCAACTTTTTTTTCTGAAATAGTATTTATGGAAAAAATAAATCTGGCTGCAGTTATTTGATTTATAAAGCAATGTTGTATATTCAATCATATTTCAACATATAGTTTCTAATGCATTCCTGAGAGTGTTTGGGGGATTTTTTTCATGTCCAGTGGGGTGCAGAAATAGCCTCTTATAAAGTTAGCTTGGATCAGTCATAAGAGCTCTTCTAGGTTAACAAATTTCAAGTCTGCTATAGAGAACTGCTCTAAGTTTGCTCTAGAATCCTGACCGCTCTTACCAGTCATGGTAATAGCTAAAATCCAGTTTTGGTCAGAACCTTGACCACTTTCACCTGTTTTACCCACGAGAGTTCTACCTTCATGTAATTCTGCTCTGGTTATGACCACCCAAGGACTAGTGTGATAATTTTTGGCTCCAATTGGCTCAGTGGTTTCAGGAGAGAAGACCTTTGCATGCATTTTATAAGATCTTTGAATGTATTTCCCGTAGAGTCCTATGTTAAAACTTATGTTCCCCGCTAGCGGCCATCTTGGATTAGGTACATGTATGAACATAAACAATCACAAATAAACGTGGATGACTTATTGTTTTCGTTCTGTTTTATGATTTTCCTCTCTTTCGTCCGTCCATGAACTTTTCTCAAATTCTAAGAGACCATTTACCTATTTCGGTATTTTTGGTAAGGGGTACTTCTCTTCTGACTATTTTTAGATTGTGGCTTTCCTTTTAATTTGATTCTAATGGTGCTGATGGGAGGTTACTCCTTGAAACACGTGTACAGCATGACAAAATTAAATGTTTACTCAGCAACTGTGGTATTTTTGTATTTTGAAAGCATTGGACCGATGTCACTCCCGTTTGACCAAAGGTCCCCGAGGGTATTCACCGGTTCAATAGTCAGACCTGTCTGATATGAAAATTCTACCTTGCGTTGTTTAAAAATTTACTTAAAATGATATGGCTTCATTCCGTGTATGGTATTTGATGGATGTCCTTAGTACTGAATTTGTTCTTCTATTTTGATATTTTTGGTAATGAGTACTTATCTATTTACTACTTTTGGATTATGGCTTTCTTTATAATTTGATTCTAATGCTGTTGTTTGTCCACAAAAAAAAAACTTAACCATTGGGTATATCCTTTGAATGGTTAATGATAGGGCTTTCATAATTACCATGTGTATTCCTTGTGGCAAGACCTTTCTAACGATACCAAAATTTTTGACCTCGTGACCTTGACCTTGGCATGTGATTGACGTTTTGAAAAAAACTTTAGCATTGAATATATATTTTGAATGGTAAGTGATATGGCTTTCATATTTTCCATGTGCATTCCTTATGGCAAGACCTTCTAAGTGGTACCAGTATATTTGACCTTGTGACCTTGATCTTGGCATGTGAACAATTGCATAAAAACTTAAACATTGAGTATATCTTATGCCTTTCGTATCAAAAAAAAGATTCGGCTGTCTCCAAGAACACCTCTGCAAATACCACATGTGTATGTTTGCGACAGCAATATAACCTAAATCACGAAATCGAAGAATTGTCTGCTTCGGCTTAAGTCAGTTAATAGGACTAAATACTAATCGGTAAATCTCGGTCGGAGAGGGTGATATTTTCATAGATCGGCAAACTTAGTTCTCAGAATGTGTTATTTTCGTTGATAGGCAAAAATATCGCATGTTGCTAGATGAAGGCGGTACAAACAAACAATACTGCAATATCCCACATTCAGAATAGCCAATCAAATGACTGGATTTTATCAGCAATTTGCATGAAGTATAATAATGTAAAATATTATCCTGCTCGACAGAATAAAAAGCTTGGAACTCATTCGCTAACGCTTACTCGCCCCTGTGCTGCTTATTCTGGCTCACGCGATACATAGCTGTCAAAAGGCCGATAACATATACATATCATCCCGTGAGCCAGAATATGAGCGCTAGTCTGAAATATTGCTTGCTAAACGTTGGAGGAATTCCTTTATAACTCTAGGTAAACTTTGTGACAAGTCCGGGTAAACCGTATATGATTTTTGTGGAAGTGTTCTGCAGACTGAGATAGGCGATGGAAAAAGGATATTTAAATGAGTGTACACTAACATATATGTTATAAATACATCGACACACGAATACCGATGCAAAATCGAGGAAATTGGGAATTCTAAAATAAAAAATTCAAAATCACGGCAATTCACATCCAACACGAATTGAGACAGTATGACAAAGATAAAACAAATTAACAAAAATCAACAAAAACGCCACAAAACTGAAGCACTAGCAGTGTGAACCTCTACAAAAACTGAGGTATCATCAGGTGCTCAGGAAGGATACATGTGAGCATGATCTGCTCCACGCGTTGCTCCATAGCTAGTGAAAAGTCCAGTTTTGTCGGTATTAGTTACTAAAACGTTGTCTTATAGTAACGCAGGTCATCGGAATCAAATTTAGTCACAATAGTTCTTGTTTGATCCCCTTTAGAATTGTGACCTGTAGACACACATCTCATCCAAAATGGATACTAGTGGAACACATTAGGGAATTAGGTCCTATATAGAAAACTATCCGAAGATTACAGGTTTAATCCTTTTATTGTCAAATTTTCACAATATGTTTCCTGAAGTGATTTTAGATCTTTTCGGGGGTTAAGTTTAAATTTCACAAATCTTCCACATAGTAAGGTGAGCAATGCAGGCCTTTTCTACTTTTTAACCGGGTTTTCCCGTTGGGAAATCCGGTTATTGAAATGGCGATGTACGGCGGTTCGGCGGTGGGGCCGTTGCCAGATCTTGGAAGCACAACTCCTCTGTAACCATTCAACAGAATTTCATGAAACTTTGTAGGTAGCAAGGACATCATATGTAGATGTGCATATTGTCGGGATTTTTCATCGTAAAATTTTCCAATAGTTATGGCCCTTTGAACTTTAAAATTTATAGGTGTTTTGTCCAGATGCTTGTAAGCGCAACTCCTCTAACCGTTTAACAGAATTTCATGAAACTTTGTATGTAGCTGAGGACATCATATATTGTCGAGGATTTTTCATCGTGCAATATTTCCAGGAGTTATGGCCCTTTGAACTTAGAAATTTATGGGAGTTTGACCATATGCTTGTAAGTGCAACTCCTCCCTAACAGTTTTATATGTAGATGTGCATATTGTCGGGCATTTTCATCGTGCAATTTTTCCAGGAGTTATTCAATTTTGAACTTAGAAATTTATAGATGTTTTGGCGATATGCCTTTTGTTTGACTTTTTAAGTTAAAGTGAAAGTCCGGAAAATTATATGGAAAAGTTAATATTGATTCCTTATATAGTTCTGACACACATGACATATTTCGTTTTTTGTATTTTTAATTCTTGGTTGCAAAAAAACGTATTTTATTTACAAAATGTCTGGTCATGGAGGGTCACGTGACATTTTGCAGAGGGCGCTCTGTGTACTGACATCAAGTTATAACCAACGAGTACCGCTATAAGGCGTATGTCAACAACGATCACTAACGATGTGACAAAAGTTCATTATTGCATTTTAAAAAAAAATCGCCGTTCGACTCATGACTTACATATGTTTTTGCTTATTTTGCGTAAAAGAATCTTAACATTTTTTTTAAATCTATGTTGTTTTCAGATTCTATATCACGCAATGATAACGGGCTAGACGGTACAATATTTTTATAAACATTTTACGCGCCTGTCTACTGTGACAATAATTGTCAAAAACGAAGGCGATACAATGTTTGATATTTAGCAAAGCGTTTACCTATGTACCATTCTGTGAATTGGCCTAATTACACTTTCTTTACCTGTTGGGTCATCTGATAATGATTGACTTTTTAATCTTTTTTCATTTATTATGATTTTGAGCTGCAGGGGTCTTTATTTGTGTAGACGCCCGTGTCGAAATTCCATGTTTCAACTTCCAACAAACACGAAAATATACAATTTTCTGCTGCACCTATCTATTATACTTCAATGAAAACTAAATAATTAAAAAAGAACATGATCATCGTAATTAGATCACCGTCAGGTGTACTCTTGTGTCCAATCTCTGGTACACATATTTTTTTTTGTATTTTTCTCCCTTGATATGTATAGATATGCAGACAGGTGGAGATGCCGTCTCGATTCTGAATGTTTTGTAAATAAATGTTGACAATTTTACACTACAAAGATCCCAACTGGATACCTCGAATGATTCTTTATTTGGGTGTGAGAAAAACACCGGCTATTACACAACGCAGGTGACTAGATACCTGCACATCCTCCAAGGCAGGTAGAATCTGACATTGTGATGTTTATTTAAACCAAAACGTAAAACTAAATAAAAGAAAGAAAAAAAACAAACAAACAAAACATTATACAAATAACAAATAAAAACACAAAAACGAGAAAAAAAAAACATATACATAATAAAAAAATGAAAAACAATTATTTCATTATCAAAATAAAAAGGTTAAATCCTAAAATTAGTGTTTCAGTACTTTGAAAGATTACGTCGAATACACATCTGTTTTAAAGGTATGCATCTTATATTTGACAAAAGGATCTGTAAACCTTAGACTTGCAAAAGTTGGATTTTGCGTTGATGAAATGCATGTATATAAATAATTCGCCCAAAAAAAGCTTTGAAGAAATAGAAGTTTCACTGAATACGCTGTTAAGAAGTCACCTTTTGTTTAAATAAAAATGTCCCATTTCGCTAGTTTAATGAAGAAGCCGCAATAGTACAATATTTTGCCTGTCCCCTTATATCCTATCTATTTTCAACATGGAACATGTAATATGCTTTTGATAAGGCACAGGCAAGTTACAGACTGTTCATTCTCTTCAGTGTGAATTTTCTGACATTGATATGAATAGCCGTTTAAACAAGAAAAATGTAACAAGGCCAAACTTGGGACTGATATACAGTTCAACGTCACTTTAGAGGATGCAGTACATTTAAATATATGCTGAATTTACAAAATTAAAGCATCTACTACCTCACTTCTTGCCCATTCGTCTTTTTGAATGTATAATATACTAACGTATTTTTTCTCTTTTTTTCGGAAAGTAACTAGGCAGTGTAGAATGTGAATTATGGCCAGTCCGACAAATTTATTGTCTAATTTTTGCTTCTCTACTCGTATGCACGTTGCGCCGATATTGATAACGTACGTGAAAAGCATCATTTTAATAGATGTAGAAGACATAAGACAAAACAAAAGACTAATTTTGAATAAAGATTTTTTTCATATTTTTTCTCAATAACACTTGTTGTTATCAAATAAAATGAAATATCCTCTCTTTAGTCTGACAATTTGTTCTCATTTAAAAAATTACTGAGCTCAAGGGAAGTTACTAATATTGACGATATTTGTATATTATTTTACCTGAAAGATGAACATTTTAAAGTGACCAAAGAATGATTTATGACACTACCTGTAAAACAAGTGACAGCTGTGTTGATTGTACCAATTAACAAAATTTACCTGTACCTGAGTCTTATATAATTAAACAGTTTATCACCTGTATCCAAGGCTGTTCATCGTGTACACTGTATGTAATGCATTAACAAGAAGACCATAGTAATTAGTTTTGCTTTCTACTGCAGCACGTTGATGCGCACTGCACTATCATATGGATTATTAAAAAAAACAACAGAAAAATTGGCATTTTTGTTACTGAATATGGATACTTTTTAACGAAATCGTCGAATAACGTGATATATATCCTAGCTAAAAAGATAATATGTATCCGTTTAGTTAGCTTTGAACAGGAAGCTAGTATTTTTGTAATTTCTCTAATAGAGGCAAAACTTGTTCAACTGAGATTTCGACAAAAAATGAAAAATAATGTAGAATTTTCTAAATATGGGATATATTTATCATATCTTTCACGATATTTAACTTGTATGCCATGCTCACGATCATATCACTGATTTGAATATCTATTTATAAATTCAATTTGAAAATTTATCCGGTTCTTGGTCAAACCCATGATTACCCAGCATCCTTTCTCTGAATCGTGTCTTCTCCGTAATTGTTAGTGATACAAATTATAATAATATGTATCAATATTTCGTCACTCTCGATCCAAAATGGCGATACCCATAACTGCACTACGGTCAACTTTTAACTACAAATATCTCCCTTAATAAAAAAGGTACACCACTGTAATTTTGCATAAAGCATTTTCGATATAAAGTGAATCGAATTAGGTAAAAAGTAAAATTTTGCGGACTTTCACTTCAAGTATAACTTTTCAGTGATATTTAAGAGCGATGGCATGCACTGCACATAATGAGAGGAGGTATACTTTAAACAGCTTTTCACACAAGTACCTATTTCTCCATTCAAATAGTGAAGGAAAACCCGGTTTGATGTCGTATCGACATCCATTTCTTGTCTTACTTTTATTACGGTGTAATGTTTCAATGTAAATCTGGATATGGACCATCACGATATATAAATAAACATTCCAAATTTCAACAATGTCGGTATTCTGTGCCGACACAGGGAAACATTAAATTGGTTCATAATGATTAATTATATATGTTGTGCAATGGCCACAAATTAAATATAGAACAAAATAAAAATTGTATGGTTGGCCTCGATTTAAAAGTGAAAAACGTAAAATTATACAAATGAAAAAAAAAATCTAAAAATGACAAAAGGGAGAAAGAGGGGTTGATTGCCCAACGTTTCGGTCGTATGGCCTTCGACTAAGGGGCTACCCGGCTGAAATTCGGAGAAGAAGTTAAAATCCTAAACGTGTACTACTGAAAATGTAGTATACGCTGTGGACTGTAAACGCTGCAGGATGATCTATGTGGGTTAGACTTCTCGAAGATTGGGAGATCGTTTTGTCGAACATAAAGAAAGCATCACCAACAGAAAAGATTGCACAGTAGGTGAACATTTTCGTCGAGCTAACCTCAGCATACTGGACATACATGTGACTGTCCTTTTACAAACTAGTGCAGGTGAAAAACAACGACAAATCCTTGATAAAAAAAATTATCCTTTTTCTTGGAACTTGACCCTTTGGCATGAATGTAAAGAAACACCCCATTTTATAATATTATGCATGTATTGAAATTTAATATTTGCATAGTACATAAAACAAATGTTTTACTCTCGTTTTTTGTAATGTTCAGGATTTTGCAAGATTTTTAAGGTAATATCTGTGAAACGCCATTACAAGTAGGTCTGCCTTCTCTCTTCATTTTGCACATTCTTCTTCATATTTCAGCCCTGTAGCCCCCTAGCCGAAAACCATACGGCCAAAACGTTGGGCAATCGTTTCTTCTTTCTCCTTTCCCTTTTGTCATTTTTAGATGTTTTTTTTTAATTTTTATACCTCTTGATATATTCAAATTAGGAATCAAAGGTGTCATTCATAAGGCCTTTTCTGATTCAAAGAAAGTTTGTTGTTTTTTGGGTTATAAAGCCACATTTTTTCAAAGACCAATTTGAAGGAGGAGTATACAACGATATAAAACATGTGTTAAGTATTCTTGATTTTCTTTATGATATATTTGTCACAATTGGAGGAGCTATCTATCAACAGCATGGTGGTATACCTATGGGCAGAAATCGTGCTCCTCTGCTCGCAGATTTGTTTTTATACTCATAAGAGACTGAATTTCTTCAGGAACTCGTAAAGCTTATAAAAGTAAGGATGCTAGATCATTCAATATCACTTATAGATACATTGATCCTGATGTTCTTTACATTAATAACGTATCTTTTGCTAAATGGATCCCTACAATATATGCTCCAGGAGTAGAGATAAAGTAAACAACAGAAAACGCTAGTTGTACATCTTTTTGGGATTTACATCTCGAAATTTCACTAAAATGGCCATTTCAGTACAAAAGTTTACGAAAAAAGGGACGACTTTAATTTTAAGATTATCAATTTCCCTATAATGGAACGCATTTTCAAACTTCTCCTTCTCACGGAGTGTATGTTTCACAGTGGATTTGTTACGTGCGAGATAGCACCAATTGTGTCTATCTCATTAGGAAGAGTTATTTTCGTAAGGGTTTCAAAAATTATGTTTCATACAATGATTTAAAATGTTCCTTATAATATCGGTCCCTTGTGGAAAAAAATGAAGTTTTTTACCGAACAACGATTCGCGATATATTTTACTTAGCACTCGGATGAAACTCTCTTTTCTCTAAGTACGACCTTTCAAAAGAAATTACTGGTAAGTTTCTACCGGACACTACCGTAATCAGGTAATGGAACGTTAGGTTTGGCGCGCCATAAAAGCAGTTTTACCCACAATTTCTTTTAAGGATGTTGGCTGGTCATGTTCATGTATTTGTCAGATTTTCAGACTTCTCTAGTTTTATCCATTTAAAAGCTTAATAATGGTTTGCCCGGTGACCTTCAATTTTTTTTCCATAATTTCATTTTATACACCTTTTTGGGCATTCTGACAAAATTTTATTCAATAGGTGTTATTTCGTCACATTCATTATTGGATAAACATTCCTCATATTAAACCTATGAACAATGCAGAGGAGTTTAGTTTCCCGCCATTTTTTGAAACACTTGTATCTAAAAATTATATTGGTAACCTATCATTTTTTAGGGGCTTAATTACTTCTTTGTCAATTTTCTAACAAAAAATTACATTTAATTGAAAACCTTATTATTTTAAAATTGACCAGCGAACATCCTTAAAATACCTGTACAAAGTCTGGACCATTGCGGATGGTTTTGCACCTGCCTTGTGATATTGTTATTATTCTCAGTTGGTTAACTATCATGACAGAATTGTTTCACACACCTTATACATAAACAGAGAAAAGACGGCTACCTTAATTTAAATTTTATGGCAGTGGGTCTGTTTTACATGTTATACCACAATAAAAGACTTCGATGATGTATTATTATAGCGTTAACTTGGTTGACATGTCCACACTTTTTTTTTAAAGATGTGCGTTCAAATTACAAAAAAAAAAGCCTTTAAACAATAACCTTTTTTCTGGATGGAGGCTGCTTTACATAAAAAATCAAGACTAAAGGTCTCTTTGATGAAACAGCAGGAAAGAAACAGCAGGAAAACTTCTCTCAAAATTTCTTCATAACGCAATGACTGTCTTCAGGTAGCAATCGTTGGGTCTCTTAAATTAACAAAGAAAGGATATGGAGTAAACGTTCATTAGGCATTTTTTTTTCTACAAATACATTATAAAAACAAGCAGTGGAACAACGCTTTTGTTGTTGTTCTTCATCTTGTAGTCGCCTTGAAGCCTTCAAAAATGGGCATTGCTCATACCTCATAGTAAGATCATGTCGGCCTCTAGCGCATGGTTGAGCAGAATTCATCGCTAAATGTCGAGCAGTGATAAATCCATTTATCTTCTCTTCTATTCATCGATGCGGGGTTTGTCAACATAAAATTAACTTGCGTAGTGTTTTTACAACTTCTGTCATCCGTTTCCCTACAAAAAGACTCATAAAAGAGAATGACAACATCTAAACAACCACAGGGCACTCATCGAGTCAATTGTGGATTCTTAAAAATTTCAAAGATCTCCTTGAACAGCTCTCCTCAAACAGTCTCGCATACTGCAATAGCATTCAAACTTTTGATTTTTCTATCCTTTATACAACTCTTCCCCATAATAAACTTAAAACAGTAATTTCCGATCTGATACATCAATGTTTCTGTACAAAAACCGGAGAACGCAGGTATTCCTATCTGGTAATAGGAAAAGATAAAACATATTTTGTAAAGAACCACACTGAGTCAAACAAGAAATACAGTGAAAATGACGTGATTAAGATGCTTGAATTTTTGATCGACAACATTTTTGTTGAATGTGGAGGCCGTGTTTTTCAACAGACAATAGGGATTCCTATGGGAACAAATTGTGCGCCACTTTTAGCTGACCTTTTCCCTTTTTCGTATGAAGCAAAGTTTTTACAAGGGCTGATACAACAGAAACAAAAACAGCTAGCCCAGACTTTTAATTTCAGCTTCAGATATATAGACGATGTACTTTCTCTTAATAACCCATAATTTAAAGAATATTTACATCGTATCTACCCCAGTGAACTTGAAATTTAAGAGACAACCGATACACCCGATTCTGCTTCATACCTTGACCTTTTGTTGTACATTGACGAACATGGACGTCTGAAATCTAGATTATATGACAAACGTGATGATTTTGACTTTCCAATTGTGAACTTTCCCTTTCTCTGCAGCAATATACCTGCATCCCCAGCATATGGAGTATATATTTCACAATTAATGCGTTACTGTAGAGCGTGCAGTACATACAGTGACTTTGTGGAAAGAGCAAAAGCACTGTCACAAAAACTGCTGAGTCAGGGATATGTTCAGCCTTTGTTACTTTCGTCCATTCAGAAATTCTATGGCCGTCACCACGACATCATAGATAGATATGAAATGTCAGTGTCACAAATAAAAACTGACATTTTCAGCTAGATTCGCGTCTTCCCTGATTTGACATTACCGGTTTCGACTTTACCCTGAATTGACCCACTGACAGTGTGACGGGTGCTGTGCACAGATTAGGACATGCTTACCCTTCCGGGGCACCTGATGTCACTCTTGTTTATTGAGAGTTCACACTGTTAGTGCTTTAGTTTTTTGTGTTGTATATGTAACGTTTGTGTGTTTTGTGGGCATGTGGTGTCTTTGGTCTTCCGTCTTTTGGTGTTCTTGCTTTTGCCTTGTCTCTGGACTTTGATTTGTGTAATCTTGTGCTTTGTTCCTTCGGTATTCTACTGCCGTTGTTTTGCAAATGATGAATGAAAGGATATGGAGTAAATGCACATGAGACAAAATCTCTACAAATACATGGTTAAAACAAGCAAAATAACAACGCTTTTTTTGTTGTTCTTCATCTTGAAGTTACCTTGATACCTTCAAAAATGAGCTTTGCACACACCTCAAAGTTAGCTCAAGACGGCCCCTAGCACCGGTTGAGCGGAATTCTTTGCTAATTGTCGAACAACGCTACATCCATGTCATTTCTGGTGATGGATGCGGGATTGTCAACAAACATTGATTAATGTATAGTAAACTTTGCATAATTAAATAAGAGATGTGGACGCGATAATCAGGATCCTGCCTTTTTATAACCGAATTCATTTATTATAATTTTATTTATTACCATTGTCAAGAAGTCAAGTTAATCCCATTTTATCAATTTATTTATTTATTTTAGAGAAAATGTAATCCCTTTATTTTTAATTCCAGGTGGTAACTTATTGAAAGACTTCATTTCAAGATGTGTAAGATAAAAAGAACAATGAAACGAAAACATCTTCCTGCTAGCGCCCATCAACATTGTGCCCTGAGTGATGTGGGGTTGAGCGACATTACTAGTAATGAGCCCGACTTTGACCATAATTTTTCCACAGAAATTATATATTGCAGGAGTAACGACAACGAATTGACAACAGTTACAGCGGAATCAAATGGTGTCGTAAAAGGGATACAAAATAGTCAATCAAGGAAACAGGACGAAAATCGTAAAGACATACAACATTTTGAAAATGATACAATACCTAAGAATACTGAGGATTCTTGTAACATTGAACATGATTTAGTGACAAGAATTCTTGGTAATATTTCCACTATCATTTGTAAGCCATATCAAGTGATTTTAAATGATAATAAATTGAAACAGACATTAAAATTTAGTGAAAAGTCAGAGTTTTTACCAAGAAAAACAATAGATAATGATGTTCAGAATGGAAAATATAGCAACATACAATATCCATTCGAACCAAATATATGTTTTAATCGAAACGTCATTGTCTGTCCAGTTAGCTTAAATAATTATTTTGACAGTTTCACTAATACCGGTTCGTCAATGTCACTAGATGAGTCAATGTCTAATAACTTATTAAGAGTTTATTCATTTAGTAGTTTTCCCCGTCAGGTGAACATTTTCACTAGTCAACTTGCAAAAGCCGGATTCTATTATACAGGGACTTCGGACGAGGTTCGATGCTATGCATGTGGTTTAAGTTATGAAAATTGGTCGTGTGCTGACAAACCTTTAGAAATTCATCGAAGATTATCGCCATCTTGTTCACATGTGATCAGGCTAAATTTGGACGAAAGAAACACTGTAAGCGATGTTCCTCAAAATTCGTGTACAAATACGTCTGATCGCAGTACAGACATTCCGTCTTTATTATCAGTCCCAACTACAGATTCGACATCACACTTAAATAATTTGTCAAATCCTAATTCAACTATTACGAGTCAAAACTTTCCTTCCGTATCTGATAATGGAAGTATTTCTTCACCTCCCTGCCTAAACGTTTTAACTTCAATGAACGGTTCTACCCATAATAATTTAAATAAGGAATTATCAAATTGTTCTGTCAATGGAACAAATGCATCGGCCGCTGGTAGATCTGCAAATGAACAGTGCCCAAACCGGCTGCAAGACCAAAGTACCGAAACCTCATATGCAAACTATAAAAAGCATATTCAAAGCGAAACTTCTGCTACACTGAATTCATCACTCGAGGTAAACAATGAGGGGGCAAAATATCCCAATTACGGACCAATACAAATCCGGATCAGCTCCTTTCAAGGATGGCCCTCGTATTTGGATCAAACTCCTCACATAATGGCAAAGGCTGGTTTCCTGTATGCTGGTTACCAAGACTACACCAGATGTTTCTTTTGTGGTGGAGGACTTCGAAACTGGGAAGCAGGCGACGATCCATGGATAGAACATGCAAGATGGTTTCCGAATTGTAGATATCTGAAAGAAAATAAGGGAGAAAGATTTGTTAAAGCTGTCCAAGATAAACAAGCAAAGTTGGTATGTACATAAAGTAATTTGCACGTTAATTGGTTATAGTTTATGTAATATTTGGTTTTAATCTATTTGAAATGAGCAACTCAATAATGGCTTACAATATAACATTTGTTTTTGTTCTAGAATAAAGAAAACAGCCAAACAAATGGTCAATTGACACCATTTCAGATATCATCTACATATATAAATGATGAAGCGGCAGGTACAAAATCCAAAAACAACCATCAAACTAAACCAGTTCTTGAAACTATTGCAGCAAAGAGTGTGTTAGAGATGGGTTACACAGAAAGTCAAGTACGGGAGGCTGTCAAAAAGTTCAGCCAAACAACTAATGGAAAGAGAGGTAAATATATTCCTGTTACTTTATGATTTCGAAGTTCTGTATTCAGATTTAATTTTAAAATGATGTCCAGGGCTTAATTAAGGCTGATATATCTCTTCATACAAGAACTATATTTCCATCAATGTTTTTTAATTCTACAAAATGTAAAAAACGAAGCATTTTATTCTTAAAAATCTATTTCGCCTCAAACTATAAAGAACTTTGTTGACATGAACCATATATTTATTTTGTCTTGTTAATCCTATTCCATCATTTCGTTGTCGTTGCAAATAACAAAACGAGAAACATCACTTTTCAGCAACACTTAGCCGAGCGTTCAAAAACGAAATGTCCATAAAACTAATTGACTAAGGGAAAATCAAACTCTACATGCTAATGGGGGTAATAACAAAATTACCGAACAGATTTGTAAAAAGCCGAAATCCATGAGACAAAAAGACAAATCAAGTGGACACCACCGGACAAATTGTCGGTCACAATGGTCCTGACTTGGTACAGGCATTAAAAAAATAGAGGGATAAACCGGTATTATGGCATGCCAAACCACAAAATAACTGTTTACAAAAATAGGAATATTGCCAATGTTTTCATGAATTAATATGCAACCGCATTTTCTGAACATCATTCGTCTTACTGTTAATTTCATAAATGTGGTTAGTAATCCTATTGCTGAGAGAATTGATCAATAGGTTGGTGTCTTTGCCTAAAATGTTTACAAAAGACATTTAAATATTCCTCAATAGGTCATTGATTTTATTTATAGGTCAGGCATTTAAATCACTTTGGATGAAGCATAGTGTTCAGCCAACCTGAACAAAAATACTCACTTTAGGAATTACTGTAAAGTACATCTCAACTATTACCAAGGTTTTGAAATATCAAGGATTAAGAGGACGGATAAAATCTAATTATAGTGCTAGTGGTTTAAACACTACACCTGGTTAATTTATGAAAAATGCATGTTAATCCTCAATTGGCCTTTCCAATAAAAAAAAACAAGTTTGGGTGAACTTGACTTGTTTCTTGTTGAAATTTACATTAGATAAACTGGCCCATATCCAGGACAAATACAATGAATGGGTATGTGAACTTTCTTCCTTGAAGGTCAAACTTTTTTGAGGAACCTTTAGTGTACATTCAGTAATAGGAAAATTGTTGTAAATCAAAGTCTTCTTGCAGATAATGTTACTATTTACACTCTCATTATTTATTTTCTGTTGCCCAAATATATATGTTTATTCATGTTTAGGCTGGCTGAACACCTTTCTTAATCAAAAGGGATTTTAAATGTCTGACCTATAAATAAAATCAATGACCTATTGAGTAAATTTAAACCTCTTTTGTAAACATTTTAGGCAAACACATCTACCAATTGATTGAAAGTAACAACAATTGATTGACAGACCAGTATTGTGAAAGTAACTGTAAGGATTCTGTACGCTAATCTTGAGCAATAGCGTTTAGATGGTCTGCGGATCAATTTATTCAAACCGCCAAATAATTTAGATCGACACTGATAGAGATAAATGTGTCTAAATAAGTTTTGATTCGTCGGCATTTTACGAGGTATATGTGGTATTGTATCCGTCTGTTCCATCCGCTTTCGGAAAAATCCCGGATATGAAAATGCATACTATTAAGATCAAACTTCTAAATAGACTTTTCTTTTGCTTGGATTTTTTTTAATTCTCCTTTAGGAATAAATGTAATCAACTCTAAAAACTTACATTCAAGCGTACTTCGAGAGGGAACGGTCTGGAAAATGATATGCCTTAAAACACATACACAATTCCACAACACTGTATGCACACAACCATCGAGTTATACAGTTCCAGTCATAAATACCTGTACATAGTATGATAAATAATACATCAAGTAATGTCCTGAGACATAAAAAGAAAAAATAATGTTTTTTTTCTTCATATTTATATAACAAACTGTTTGTTGTCTGGCGACGTGACTGATTTCCATTTTCAAGATTACTGCAAATTTTGGCATTGAATAATATGTGCTGTACTAGAAACATAGCATATTCCTATGACAATGTCAGAACTTTCTCAACAATGACGACTGCGATCAACAGAA
The DNA here is from genome assembly GCA_002080025.1 of Modiolus philippinarum. NCBI lineage: Eukaryota > Metazoa > Mollusca > Bivalvia > Mytilida > Modiolidae > Modiolus > Modiolus philippinarum. Next base: position 48,546 of record MJUU01020557.1, read on the forward strand.
TCAAATGGTTACCATTGTAAGCAAAAATTAGTAACGAATATCCCTGAACATCAATCGTAAAAGATACTAAAGGACGAACTTTTCCAGTACAGATAGAGGAGCGTTTGTCAATCCAATTCTGAGCAGTACAAAACATCAGTTTTAGCTTTCAGTGTTTCATGTTAAAGATTGAGTTTTCTAGTACTATTATTACGGTCGTCACAAACAAAGAAGAATGTATCTATGTCGCTACCCTTACAAAATTAAATCTAACAGTTCTGTAGTACTTTGATTTTGTTTGTGTCCCTTATACAGGCCATTTGTCGAGACAACTTTTTCGTGATCAGTAATTCGGGATTTTTGAGTCGTGTTAATCAGTACATCAATACCTTGAGAGGGAATCACTGATTAATTAAGAATGTTGAGCTAAGAATGATCTATATTTAATATATTTGTAGGTTAATTCTTTTTCGTCAATTAAAAATTAGTTCAATAATATCCATGTAAGACAACTTATAAGTGCACTTCAATTTCATAAATAGTTTGTTTCAGGTAGTATATATATTTATTTCAATATGTTAGGGACCGACCATTTAACCTGAAAGGGGGGGGTATGTTTTTTTCCTGGACAGAAAATTTTTAACGTGCTTTGCACGATACAATTTATTTTTTTCACGTGTATCAACAAAATATTTTTTTTCAAAATTATTTTTTGGGGCAGAAAGCCTACTTCAGAATTTTTTTTTTCATCATTTTGACAGCCAAAATATTTTTTTTCACATAAAATCGGCTCCAAACTATTTTTTTTAGAAAAAAAACCATAGCCCCGCCCTTCAAGTTAAATGGTCGGTCCCTTAGAGATCCAGTTATCCATCTTACTGGTATTTGAGGGGATCGTTTCCGCCTGCAATTACACGAGAGATCCTATCTCGAAAGTCCCGTATTCCCTGTCTCTTGAAATAAATAAAGGATAGACAACCTTCTATCAAAACAAAACATCGGAGGAAATGTAAAAGTTTTACAAATCTACAAATTTTACAGATAAACGATGTAGATTTGTTACATGTTTATTCCAAAATTGACATTCTCTCAGATTACCTTTACATAAAATGTAGGTAATCCTTACACGAAATATTTTACAAATGAGAGACACCTTACATACACGTACACCTTTAAAATTTATATTTCTAGTCCGTCTCTATTCATATGTTTCTTCATTATGGATCTTGTAATTCTAAAAACGTTTTAATTGCAAGAGTCGTCATAGAGGATCTGCGAAATGACCTCTTTGTTGCTGCAATTTTTATTTGTTGTAGCGTTCTTTTGTTAATTAGCTGCAACAATTGTTTAGTTTTACTATATAAGACTTATTACAGTTTTGTCGTTGTAAATAAATGCAAACATGTGCTTTGAATGCACTGTCCATACTCAACTATGATGTTGAATATTACAGGTGAAGGTAATATTTCAGCGGAAGATATTCTGTCACAACTTTTAGACGATGATGATAGTGACACACAGGGGAGAAAATCTGCTCTTCCTGGAAATACATCAAACAATAATACAATTTCATCTTTATCCGGGGCTGCAGGGATTGGAATTTGTACAGACGAGAACAGATTTATCACTAAAAATGAATCACCTGCAACAGTAACAAGTCAAGCAGTAAATGGAACCAGTCTAGCGGCAAATGGAACTATTCTAACCGTAAATGGAACCTCTATGTCGACAAGAGAAACCAGTGGTGCTGCTAATGGCTTAGACTATTCTACAACAGATGGTAGGTTTACAGTTTAATGTTTATATAACAATCTTTCAAAAGCAAGGGTTAATGCGAGTCGTTCATATACGAAAAGGATTCTATCGAAAGTTTTAAGCAAACTTTTAAAATAAAATGTGACAATTACATCATATTAAATGTCAACAAGAATTAATAATCCACTAAAATCAAATAGCGCAGTTTTACAAACATATGCAACTTTAGATACAAGTCACAAATCGGCAATAAATAAGCTTCAGAAGACACAAAAAAAATCAAAATACAATTTGTTATAGCAAACCAAGCGCCAAAAGATTTCTACCTCTGAAGCGAAGAGCAAATTCTCAAAGAACTCTACCAAGATAACCTTAGATCATGCAATCTGTATGCAGACCATAAAACGTATTTGCATTTTTCAACAAAGCCCAAATCATATTTTACTTTACAAATGTTCATTTGTTTGACAATTCTGTTAGAAAAATACTAATTACGTCTTTATTAGTTACAACAGCACGACTGAAATGAAAGTTACGAACAGATGATATATGTAAAAATATGACCATGTTTTTTCTAATACTTCTGACAATTATCTAGATCCTCTAAATAAACAATATATAGTTAGTGTCTTTAAATATCAACTGTATTTGTACGAGGCTTAGAAACAGATTGACGTGCGAGCCTTTGGCGAGCATTTCAATCTGTTTCGTGCCGAGTACAAATACATTTGATATTTAAAGACACTAATTATATATTGTTTTTATCCTGCAATACATAAAACAACATTATTTTATGGAAAATATAATTAAAAAAATGATTTTTTGGTGATTTCTGTGTGTCCATAAATACCGGAAGTGGGTGTGGCTTAAATCGATATCCTGTATAGTGCACAAGATACAGCTGTGCAGTATACAGCAAGGGAATATACGTAGGGCTTTATATGTATAGTAAAAGCTACCATTGCAGGATAAAAGTAATTATTTTAATACTGCTGGGATTCTTTTTTTATTTTTGTTTATTCGTTATATATCTACAAAATGGCTACTTGAATAAAATCATATACTAATTGTAATTCTTTAGCGACATAGTTCTCATTTCACAGAAATTTCCTGTCACTCAACATCAATGCTCTTCTGTTACTCTTTCCAATGTATTTATAAACAGCAAGACAATGACAAAACAAATCAATAGATCGAAGCATTGAATTCAAACTTCATAATCGTTTTATTTTAATTTCATATGCACAATTTTTCAGATACAGAACAGTTGGTGGAAGAAAACCGACAGCTAAAAGACCAGCGACTCTGTAAAATATGTCTTGATTATGAGGCATCTATTGCATTTCTGCCATGTGGGCATCTTGTTTGCTGTTCTGACTGCGCTCCGGCAATGCGGAAGTGTCCGATTTGCAGGGCATTTGTTAAAGGCACCGTGAAAACTTTTCTTGTCTAGTAAAACTCCGGATATCCCGTTCCAAATTCCAGTGTTGCTCCGCTAGTGTTTTAATATACCTTCTCCTTTCATGTTATGGTCAAGATTTCACGGATACATTGTGCGCCGTGGAATTTTGATCATAACCTCAAAGAAAAAATGATATGAAACCCGCTGAGCAACACATTTGAGTGGAATTTGGAGCGGGATACCCGGTTTGAGTTATAAATTGCTTATGTCATGAAGCCATATAACCGTCCATAAAATGTTGCATTAATACAGTAAAGATTTATCATCTCTTGCGTTTGCAAAAGCGTTGAATACATTTCCTACAACTATGTATTTTACTTATAGTATCAGTATGTGTGAGAACTGTTCGAAATGTGGTTTTCTTTAATTATTTCATTCAATTCTTGTCTTAATTAGTTGTCATTTATCAACACATTCATATACATGTATATTATTATTACATTGCAATTGAAAATAAAGTGTTCGATATCATAGAAATTTTGTCATAACTTTAGCACATTCCATGATACAATGTGTAATGTTTCACTTTAAAATAATTGCCATCATTAAAAAAAACAAACCTTAAGTTTAAAGAAAATATGTGTTTGTAATTCAAAAATGATAATAGAATTTTGAAAACAGCCACTGCCTGACTTTTGCATGGATATCCTCTTAAATAACATACTTTCAAAAATTGTCCTTCAAAACTTATTAATCCATTGAACAAACTTATTCATAAAGGATAAAAATACAGCATTGTTGTTAAATCTTTACTTCTGGTTTTTGTTGACAAAAATATTGATCATCTCTTAAATGCTTTATACAGTAACTAAATTCAAACAATTTTTCATATTGGCAATATTTGGCATTGCACAATATCATGTTCTTCTTTCATAATTGATGATGTTGTTATACCAAATCTATTTAGAAGTATTTCAATTGAAGTTTTATATGCAAGAAGGTTTGATATCATAGTCAAACGGAAATTATGTCCTTAAATAGCTGTGAGTAACTGCAAGCATTTGTCCGGACAGTACCTGTTTGTATTGTCTTCATGTTTTATGTACTTCATTGTAAGGGTACTCGTCTTGATAAGTTGGACTATTTTCTAGTTTGATTTTTACTGTGAGTCCTTTTATATATTTATTAATTAGCCATTCACCACACACAGGGGAGGGTTTGGATCCAAGAAATCGAGTTTAACCCCACCGCAATATTTGCGCCTGTCCCAATTTAGGAATATGTTGGTCATTGGCTTGTCCTTGTCTTCTTATAGAATTTTAGTTTCTTGATACTTGGGTTATTAGATGTGGTTTGTTTCCACTGATTTATTCACTTTTTTACCTTTTGGGGGCCATTTAGGGCTTGCTATATGGTGTGAGGTTCCTCATTGTATTGAAGACAGTACGGTGACCCCTAGATACTTTGTTTTATGTCGTTTTAACCTGGATATTGGATGTTGTCTCCTTGACATTTACCTCATTTCCTTTCTTTTCCATATTTCGTTGTGATATTTATATTGACAGATCAGATGGTAACATAGGAACATGCTTTTATTATCTTTGATATCATACACTTCACAAAACATTCAATTCGATAATTTTTTTAATGTTTCTTGTCAAGTGCTTCCTCGACAGCAGTTGTACATGTCCAAAGTGCCATAAGTAAATACCTAAACTAAACATATACAATGTTCAAGAACGGTCATACAAAGTTGCATTCAAAATTTTAAAAAAAACATATTCTTTACAACAAAATTATTCCAAGATTCGGTTATTCTCCTGACAAGGTATACCATATAATTTTTTAGTGTAAAAATTACCTTGAATTATAAACAAACCACGTGAAATAGCCTGGCCAGATTTTTGTCTTTTTGTTTGTTTTTTTTTTTTTTTTTTTTTCTTTTGTTTTTTTTGTGCATTTATCTTTTTATGTCGCGAATAACGTTTTAGCTCTCTCAAATTCCATTATGTAAGCTTACAGTTAGTTTACTATACATGTATAATGTAATTCTTGGTCCGTGAAAAAACAAAATTAGGTATTTTATACATTTGATATGAAGGTATGTAATCATTTCAAATTTCAAAAAAGTATTGCAGATAGTTTATTAATTCTTATGACTTAAAAAATCACAAAGTAGCTGCACATAAAAGAAGTTATGTTGAAGATCAGCTCATGTCATGATAAAGGGCTCTTCAACTATTTACCGTAAAATAACTCTATGGAATAGTAGTGGAATATATTCGATCCAAACGTACACTGCTACTGTTAAAATTTTGATACTAAATCTGAGGGCTATCTATTACGATCAAGCGATTACGGTTTTTATAGAAATGGGATAATTTTAATTCTAATGCAATATGTTTGTAACAGTGAATCTGATTGGATAACAATTGCAGTAAAATCCGCATTCTTCAAGCCGTAACTAAGGAAGGTCCGCCATTTTGGAAAATGTGAAGTTCAGTAATTAATGTAGAGGAAAAACAGTCGAAATATTTATACCACTTACCTTATAAACTCTTTTTATTGAATTTCATTATAAACTGAAGCATAGAGTCCGACTGAAAACGTCTTGTGTTTACGTTTATGCACTTCAAGCGTTCATGTGACGTCATGTTGTTTATATGGCAAAGACGTTCGTAAGTTTTCGCGGACTTTTTCTGAATTTCATTTTAAGATCCAAATAATGTAAAAAAAAAATATATGCTTTTCGGGCCATTGCATTAGAATGGAGATAACTGTATTGTATTTTAATCTTTGCGACCGTAAAATCTACGATTTACGCCCGCAAAGCTTAAAATACAATACAGTTATCTCCTAAATCACCTAAAAAGCGACAGTGATTTAAGCACTATGTAAAGTATTACATCCTTTATATTAACAGCAACTTTGATATTTTTTTTTATTTACTTCCACTGGGCCGGTGCATCTGCCGGGGGACTATTAGTAACAGAGGGTATTCGAAAAAAACCCAGTAGCCAATACTTCGGTGCTGGTCTGAAACCGATTTATTTTGAAACTTGCAAAATCTAATTTTAACAAACTTTTGTTCAAACCTAACGAGCATCTCCCTCTCGCATAGCTCTGTCCTTAGCTGACTTTTGCTTTATTTATAATTTGATTCTATTAGCTTTTGTACATATTTCGATATATAGATTTCAAAATGTTTTGATTTCATCTGCACTGAAGAGACATAAATTTTCGAAATGTGCATATGCAGAAACTAAATTAACAGTAACTTCGGTATTTTGTTATTAGAGCGCACAAGATGTTTCTATAAAGATTCTATTGGAAAAATATAAATATAGGATTACCCTGCACGTGACGTTTCCCGCAAATAAAACCCATTTTATCCGTTTTACTGTCAATTCAACTTTAGCATTAGAATCAAATATTTTACAGAGTAATCACACATTCGTGTTATTATTCTATTAATATATTATTATCAAAGTGGGAATACGTTGCTTTTTTAGTTTTCTGACAAGAATGTGTATGTGTATGTGTAGTTTGTAATTGTAATTGATTTCATATTGGTTTCATAGTTGATGCTAGCACAAATTATACAGACTTTCTTATGAAAATAGTTTCCTCCGTGACCGCGTTATTAATGGAGGCTTCAAAACATTACTCCTCATACGATCATTAAAAGTTCTTTAATAAATATCAGTCTCTTTTGGAGCTTCGATTCGAATCCTGATTCATAATTTTTTATTTACTTAGTACTGATAATTTTTTTTCACTTTCTACGACCTTTCAATAGCTTCTTCCGAACGGGAGGTTTGACTGAATATCCGGACTATAACTTTTTGCCTTTTTTTAGTTGTTGATATTTTGCATGTAAGTATATCATTTCAAGACGATGTGTCATGTACCATGATTGGTAAAGTTTGACCTGGAACTCAAATCGTGTCTCGGCCATAACTTGTTTTTTTGTTTGTTTTTTTTTGCATTTTGAGGTAGTCTTTGATATTTTACATGTAGGTAGATCCTTTCAAGACTATATGGAATGTACCATGATTGGTGACCTTTGGTCTTAAACTTTGTCTTCAATGTCATATTATTTCTTTCTTAATAACAAATGGTAACCATGCTATAACATTGTCGTCTGTTAAGATTTGGTTTTGATATTTAGTTTTAGGAGAGATCTCTTCAATTCCATGGGGCATGTACCATGGTTGGACTTTGTTCTCCAGGTCAGATTACTACTTTCTTAATAACAAAGTCGTGTACAGGCTGTAACTTATCTGTCTTTTCATTATCGAAAATCATAACTCTACAATTTTGCTATTGCAAGCAGAAATTTGCACATAAACCATATCGGTGGTATCTGAGAATTTTGAAAGTTAAAAATATTTTGACGTATTTTGGTTATGTTTCGGTTATGTTTCGTGCTTAAACTAAAAAATTTAAAACATGCGGATGTTTACTTTACACATAGATAGTTTAATTTCTAGGAAATGCATAATAGATTAAAAGGTTTTTAAACGGTGCATGTAATAGAAATAGGTAAGAAACGTGGATATGCTGCGTGCTTAATATATTTTCACCACGAATTGTATCTGTAATGATGTGTGATAATGGTCAGTTGAACAAGATGTTCCAAGAAATTGTTCTTCCTTCAATTTAATACATCAATGTTTCTGCACAAAAAATGGAGAACGCAGATACACCTATTTAGTTATAGGGAAAGACAAGACATATTTTCTTAAGAACCACACCGATTCAAATAAGAAATACACCGAGACTGACGTAA
>MJUU01020560.1:0-18506 GCA_002080025.1 Modiolus philippinarum
GTTGAAGACCATATGGTGACCCTAGATGTTTTGTTTTGGGTCGTTTTAACCTGGATATGGGATGTTGTCTCCTTGAAATTTACCCCATTTCCTTTCTTTTTCATAAAACATACGAACATTACATATACAACAGTACTAACAGTGTGAACTCTAAAACAACAGAATGGCATCAGGTGCTCCGGAAGGGTAAGCTTGTCCTGCCCTACAGATCAGCACCAAGAATTTCAAAAGAAGGTGCGAGAACTTATAGAATAATTTAAAAAAAAAGACTTTGTCGTCAAGTATTACACTGCAAGGTCGTTGCAGCGATATTTCGTGGTTTGATGAGAATTTTGGGCTGTGTTGCTCTTAAATCCATTGGGATAGCCATCATCTTGCTGTAAGAATATGAATTTTGCACTACTCAATGAAGACCCTCAGGCGACATCAAGATGTAGACAGGAATAAAGGCCCCGTCCTTGATAAACTGGAGTTTTCTATGTATCGTGTGTGTTTTTGTCACATGTACATTCACTCCATATATCCTCTAATATTTTCTATTCTGTAAATAATATATTAGATATTATTACGTCTTGTGAAGGAATAATTAATTAATTCCCAAAACTAAAAAAAACTACATCCCTTATATAAATTCAGAAATTGTAAATAAAAATCTACCAGAGTTTCATTTGTAAAACTTATAGTATACAATGTACCAAAACACAATACTATCATTTTATATTCTTTAGCGCATTAGTTGTGAAAAGCCGTTCTAATATTTGTCTATTTGCTAGGTAAGTGTCTAGTCAGATTTCATACTTTTTTCCCGAGCTATCCCTCGTAAAGTATGCAAGCTTGTTACTACATTGCCAGTGTTCTTTAGCAGGGTTATATGTAGTTATATCATGATATCATCTTCCTATCGTTGGTTATATTTGTCTTTTGTATTTTTCCACCTTTTGTAGTTCCATTAGAGTCGTATGGAAGGCTAAACTTCCTATCCCTACCCGTCTATCCGCTTTTCCAGTGGCATTCAAAAATAGTTGCCTAGTAAGTAGTTGCCCCTTCCAACTTTATTTCTTAATTTTTTTTCTTCTTTTACATACACTTTTATTCAAACGATTAAACCGTTCTCGTCCTGATAAGGTTGAAATATAGCTCACTCAACGTTAATAGCATGTAATAGGGTCTGTAAGTCTCGTCATGTGACGCACAAGAAACCACGATAAACCTGCAATTCGAAAACGTTTCCAGCCGAAATATGACATTTGAGGATTATGACGTTCAGTTTTTGTTTGAAACACCATATATCTTTGTTTAAAATGTACTTTCCGGGTACAGGTTTTGGTCCCGGAAGTTCCAAAATTGTACGAGACTTACAGGCCCTATTGTAATTTTTACACATTTTAGTTGCTTCCTGTTCCTTTTTTTTCATTTGTAAGGAAGTTGCATTGACATAATTCATTATGGCCTTTCTTGGAATGAGTAGACACTTGTTGCTCGAATAAATAGCTGCAATTCCCCTAAATTCTGATACTAATTGTCTTCATTAGATTTATTCAAAGAAACTAACAAACAGTTGTATTGACGATAAAAATGTAGAGCAATATGTTTGTATGATCTGTGAAGAACCTTGCATTAATTTAGTTAAAATGGTTACAATAAATATTATTAAATCATTATGAATTTCGCTCTTTCTGATTGGTAAAGACAACATCTCCTTGCTTGTACCACTAACTTGACCAACCAGAGACGAAATTTCATTTCCAAACAACGAATCAAATTGTGCGTTGGTAATTTCATTTATCTGCGTGATTTTATTCTGTTGCAAAACAAAAACGGAAATACCAATCGGCCCGCAAAACAGAAATGATTCCATTACCACTGAAGTACCATTTACTGTGTATATTAATTAGCAAATTTAAAATTCAGTTTTAAATTAAATGAGCTCGAAACAATATAATTTGATCGTAATAGACTTGGTACAAAGCGTTTTTACGATGAAACTAAAAGAATAAAGTACGGCTAATACCGATACAATCGATAGATTCGGGTTGGACCGACGTTGTCATTGCTGCTTACACTACTACACAAGCGAGACTCAGGCTGTAAAGTAAGTGGAGAAATTGACGACCGCGCTGCATACGCAAATACAGACCATTGTAGTTACTTCCCAACTTACGGAGTGGAAACAAGAATTAGGAGACTTCTTATTTAACTCCGCAATAAAATGAGAACAATGCACAGATTTCTCAAAATGATGGTCATAATATTACAATGGAACAGCCTTGTTACAAATAACGTTAATCCTCGTCTTTATACTTCCTATTACATGGTAAATGTTGGTCATTACATTACAACGGAACAGCCTTGTTACAAATAATGTAAATCCTCGTCTTTATACTTCCCATTACATGGTAAATGATGGTCATTATATTACAATGGAACAGCCTTGTTACAAATANCCGATACAATCGATAGATTCGGGTTGGACTGACGTTGTCATTGCTGCTTACACTACTGCACAAGCGAGACTCAATCTGTAAAGTAAGAGGAGATATTGACGACCGCGCTGCATACGCAAATACAGACCATTGTAGTTACTTCCCAACTTACGGAGTTGAAACAAGAATGAGAAGACTTCTTATTTGACTCCGCAATAAAATGAGAAAAATGCACAGATTTCTCAAAATGATGGGCATTATATTACAATGGAACAGCCTTGTTACAAATAACGTTAATCATCTTCTTTATACTTCCTATTACATGGTAAATGATGGGCATTATATTACAATGGAACAGCCTTGTTACAAATAACGTTCATCCTCGTCTTTATACTTCCTATTACATGGTAAATGATGGGCATTATATTACAACGGAACAGCCTTGTTACAAATAACGTTAATCCTCGTCTTTATACGGTTAATGATGGGCATTATATTACAATGGAACAGCCTTGTTACAAATAACGTTAATCCTCGTCTTTATACTTCCTATTACATGGTAAATGCAAACAAATTAAACGGAAAATGTGGGATTGATCACTTGTTGAATATATAATATACTGTTTAGAAGTGTTGCTTTTTTTCTTACCGTCTGAGAAAAATGCTTTTTATAAAAATCAACAAAAAGCACAATTTCGATCACATTTAATAAAACATTTATTGATCTTTGATTTTGGTATACTAGAAAACCTGGTCATGGATTGTTTAACCTCGTTCGTTGGCCGCGATCAACCAATCTTGACCAGGTCCGTTATACTCGTCTTTATACTTCCTATTACATAGTAAATGCAAACAAATAAACGGAAAAAGTAGGATTGATCACTTGTTGAATATATAATATACTTTTTTTTTCTTACCATCTGATAAAAAAGCTTTTCATACAAATAAACAAAAAAGCAAAATTTTGATTACATTTAATAAAGCATTCATTGATCTTTGATTTTGGTCTACTAGAAAACCTGGTCATGAATTGCTTGACCTCGTTCGTTGGGCTCGATCGACCAATCTTGACCAGGTCCGTTATACGTATAGGCATTAGTGGGCCTCCTTAAACGTCAATTAATAAATAAAGTTAATATTAAAAACCAAAGAATTCTAAAAATTTCGGCTGGTCCTTCTGTCTAAAAAATCACGCAAAACAAGATTGTTTTATAATATTTATTAAAAAAGTGACATTGTTAGTACATAATAATTAACTTACATATAGATATTCATTCTAATGCAACATTTATATAACACAGGTTTGATTGGTCAAGATTGACAAAAATGACATTGTTAGTAAATAAGAATTTAACTTAAATATGTTTTGATAGGTCAATACTGACCGTCCATTCCTCTATGTACACACCTAGGGGAAAGAAGGTGTTCTGTTTAGTCTGGTTCCTAATATGGTTACAAATACAGAAGTCAACAATAGAACATGGAATCGTTTAATTGCAATAGAATCGCAATAACTTGATTTGACGGTCAAAATATCCGTTTACAGGTCCGTCAAATTTACGATTGACGTCCTCGGGAATTCAAATAATATACTGTTGCGATTGTAATGCAATTCAAACATTTATCTATATATACTCATATTCTGTTGTACTTGACGATACCGTTGGACACGTGCAACAAAGTGTTATGTACTGCCAAATGTACAACTTATATACTGACAAGGTATTACTTTAATCATACATCATGAGTAAGCATTTTGTAAATTATTTATTAGATATTATTGAGTCTGGTCAAAGAACACATTATTTAATCCTCACAAGAAAACTAAAGCACAGCCGTGGTTTAATAGTGGAACGGTTGAACCAGAAAAATATATATATAATGCACCCTCATAACATACGGCTGAATTATATATCATTGGAAAGAAAAATTCACCGACTTTCAAATAAATGATGCCGTAAATGTAAGAAATGGTAACTTTTCGAAATTTCGGGGCTGGAAAAAAGGGGAGGGTGGAATTTAATGATAACAAATATTTCTACGATAAGGGTAAAAAAATAACAACCCGAAAGATGCGAGAAGAGTGTTGTGTGTTACATCAGTATATGGAATTCAACATTATCTAGAAATTAAAATTAAAAAAAAGATGTATCATGAAGCAATGATCATTAAATAATACCCTTGCTTGAGATAATGACAGTCTGTATAGTGCTGCGGGTTACGAAAAACAAAAACAAAACAAAACAAAAACAAAAACAAAACAAAAAGCAAAACAAAAAACAAAAAAAAAAACCATCAAATCAGCAAATAAATAGTAGATAAACCTTGGTATGCTGTTAAGAAATGCTTGTGAAAAGTTGATTCTATTCTGTCCTCAGATGACGGAGGAATTGCGATTACAAGTTAAGCAAAGTTGATACAATTTGTAATTCAATATCTACAACTATATGATATTTTGATAAAACCGAATTTTTTCTGCAAATTGGAAGCTGGGGGTAATAAAAATGGACGGACGAACAAGCCAAATGACAAACGGATAGACCGCAGACAAACAAACGAAAGGGAGCGACGACCAAAATGGAGTGAATGATTTCCAATGAACATTAAAACGACGTAATTTTGTTCAGACATGAAACGTTTAAGTTAAACCTCTTCTTTGACTGACTGAATGACGGAATGGCGAACGAACAATACATTATAAACTATATAGTACTCCCAACAAATATAGAAAGAGTGTAAGTACCAGCTGTTGCATCCGTGAATATAGAAATCTTATCTTTAATCATACTAGAGAATCGCGATATTCACGACAAGGTAGATTTAGACGTCACTCGTTCATTACCGTAACTTGCTTTTGACGTACTTTTATGACATCATAAATTAGGTTTAGATCGAAATATCTTTACTGGGCTGTCTTTAACGACGAACGGCTTTTTACGGAAGAAATAACTTTCTTTCATTTTCCACCTATTCATCATCGTCATTAACATCTATTGTGTGCGAATGCTCACTATGGCGGGGACCAGATGCCTGACGCGGACACAGTTCGGTGCAGGAAAAATTCTGCTCATTACTGCATTCAGATTTTTCTTGTGCAAACAAAATCTTGAAGAAAGTAACTGGTCAGATCTCCTTCGAAAAATGCATTCAGAAGACCAAACTTGTTTTCTCTTCAACCATATTCCAATCGTGAACTAACTACAATATGCGTCTAATTGGTATTTGTCCAAATCTGGGTTTGGTACGTGCTGCTTGAATGTCGGCTCAGAAGGAGGAAGTTTAGCTCAAATAGCATTTTTGAGCGTTGCCTGTTTGACTTTCAATTTGTTATGGTCATTATGTACTTTTCTTGACTTTCCCCTTGGATCATACAAACGAGAAATGACATTGCGACTGGCTTCATCAATATCGCCCGAGGACAACAAGTCGGACAACAAATTGGAAACGAGCTCTTTTAGCAACTTGAACACAGACTTTTTACCGATGAAAAAAAAAACGAAGATATGGTGTCGCAGCCTGTGAGAGCATGTACTGCTGCTAAGATTTTACAACGGACAAAGGTCATGCACTGAGATGTAACTGTGATATTTGTAGCCACGTCTGTCTTAAACCACTACTCCTGATTGTTTGTCATGTTTGAATAGTTATGTACAAGAGGCACTAAAAATCAGTATACATCTGGCGATTTAACGACTATCCTGTCTTGTAGCTTTGCTTCCCTGTACACTTTATCGGCATGAATCGCATGTAAAATCATCCTTGTGTCAGCCTCCTCATAGTTGCTTAACAGCGTTTGACTGTCATTCGCAAATCCTCTGGTGACCCTTTTAACAGCTTCAGATGGTAAAAAACAACCTGCAAGACCAAACACTTTCCATGTTCAAAAACATTTGCCTCAGTAAAATGTTTGACGAAAAACTCACCAAGAAACGGATAATGACCTGTTTATTGTCACTGTAGTCCATTTTCTTCCAGTCTATAATGGATCGCCCTTCCATCACTTGAAATACCTTTGCATTTGGACCATTTTTACTTCGACGTTCCCTCTCAGCTGCCTTAATAGATAGTTTGATATCTATCAAAAACATCTACAACAATTGATGCTGACTCCAAATATTTTACTTGTCCATCCACAAAACCTGCTGCTAAGTCCCTCAATGGTTTGTACTTCTTGACATCGAGTTATTGTAGGTTATTGACAGTAACTTTGGTATTTAGTTATTTATTACCACTCGGTCGATGCCACTGCTGGTGGACTGTTAGTCCCCGAGGGTATTCACCAGCCTAGTAGTCAGTACTTCGGTGCTGACCCGAAAGCCGATTCTATTTGAAAAATAACAATATATAAATTAGTAAATTTTGTTGACAACTAAGGAGTATCTCCCTCATGCAAAGCTCTGTCCTTAGCTAGTTTTGGCTTTACATTTAGATCATATTGGTTATTTTGTTCTCTATCAGTTTTTACACACGTTTGATTTTATTGTCTTCCAAATGTTTAGATTTTATCTGAACTGAAGAGACATAAGTTGTCGAAATGCGCATACGCAGAAATTAAATTGACAGTAACTTCGGTATTTAGTTATTTATAAAAGTGGCTTCAGCTGCTTCAGAGACTGGAAGAGATTTCGTTGAGGTCACCATATCTTTTCAAGTTGGTTAGCTAGGTCGGCCTTGCAGGTTTTGCTCATCGTACCATCGCCGTTGAACAGTGCGATTAGTTTAGGACCAACGAGAAAAAATAACATTGTAACATCCTCACGACAGTTCGCCAACACTGAGGCACGACGAAAAATTAACTTTGGTTTTATAAGACCGCTGACAATATCTCCAGATCTACACTTTAAGCTCGTTTTCTTTGCCATATCTTTAAGCGTTTTTAGTTTAGATGTGGGAATATTACTACAGAGACTGTTAGTATCAGTGGCAGATCGAGGGAATTTGAAAAAAGGAAATTTTGCCGAGCGGAGCGGGTCTCGAAAATTTTTGGTTATTTCTTAATAAAATATCAGGATGTTCATTAAATGTTCATTAAAAAAACACTTGATGATACCCCATCTTCAAATAACAACTTATTACGACCCCCCCTTGATTTAGATGCGGGGTAAATATTGATCACAGCTGTGTCCGTTCGTTCGTCGATTTTTTATTTTAATTTCAGGACGCTTCCTAGTAAATTCGTCAGTCCTGGAATTCATTTACCCTTTTCCCAGGATTGGACAGGGTTACAATATTCCCAGTTTGCTTCACTCCGGAGCGTTAATATACATCTACATGTTTATATTTAACTTTCGGAAGTCAAGAACAAAGTATATGAAAAAGCGAAGAGAGAAGTAATCTTACCATGTATTTTTTAGGGATTTTGTCCCATGTCCATTTACTCCATATCCCTTAACATGTGTTTTTTTGTACTTGTACGACAAAAACAATTTTATGTAAGACTAATATAGGAAGAACAACAATGAAAGCGTTGTTCCATTTGCTTAATCTTATCATGTTTTAATGTTTTAATAGGTATTTTGCCCCATGTACATTTACTCCATATCCCGTTATTTGCACTTATAGCACAAAAACACAAATTCGCCACAATTTTTTTTCTTGACGAAGAGTTGCATTATAATTTTACATATTCCATGTGTCGCAAATAACTTTATCCTCAAAAATGTGGTCACGTGACGTTATATTTTATCAGAAAGTTTATTACAAAATGCCCAAGAGCTCGTCATTGAGTCTGATAAATATTGATATTGATATTTGTGTAGACATAAAATGCTCAATAGGGAAATAATTGACTAAAGCAGACCTTTCACAATGATTGGTATGTAGCTTTGGGACCTATTCATATGCCATTAACAGTTAAGAAAATAATCATATTATTGGTTATGTAATAAACTCTATAGTTTGACCAGCAATAAATCATTTTTATGTAGAATAATGATATTCTCTTTCTTTGACGTATCCAGAAAAAACAAAAGAAAAAAAATTATGTGTTTATACGATTTACTGATATGTTTGCTAATGATCAGGCTACAAAATCTTATACGTAATGATGAAGATGTTGATTAACGATGACATACGGTTGTTTGTGATGATAGAACAGCATTGATAACTCACAAAACTTCAAACAAAGGCAAAAAAAGCTGACGTAAATAAAGACACCAAAACTATAAAGCTTTACTACAGATTTTGCATAGGGACACAGGGGGGGGGGGTCACTTCCTATATAGTGGTATGTACAGACGTGCCGCTGGAATGGGCCTGTTTTTTGCAGTTGTCAACTATATGAATGGGTAGTAATTTTTGACATCATGTATATAAATGGGTCGTAAATTAACCCCAAATGACCAGAATCTCTACTGGTTGCTGTAATCAATTCAGTATTTATCATTATTTGATGTTAAAGAACATTCCTGCTGTGAAATTAATGGTTTTCTGACTCCAATTACACATTTTTACTATACAGTTGGGTTGCTTATTTTTGAAATTTACTATATGAATGGGTCAATATTTTGTTTTGGGAACTATATGAAAGGGGGGTATTTTCAAAATGCCAGCGGCAGGCCTGTACCCAATTCCACCTGAAGTGACCCCCCGTGTAGGGACACAAGTCACAAGTACAAAAATGTGAAACCTTGTATATTTAGAGTAATTCTTGCAAATAAATTAACTCCCATGATATCAGTTTTGCCAACAAACGCCAACAAACGAACGAAAAACGAGAAGTCACGTGATTACGAAATGAAAACATGCTTTAACAGTAACTGTTGACAGTTAAAAAGGGAACATATGCAAATAGGTAGGTCAGTTATAGAACAATTAATTAATATACACGCAATACTGAATCTAAAAAAAACACTCTAAACTTAATCTTGCCACCTGTTACATGTTCCACATTACAAGCGTATGCCCTAAGAAAAGGAATGTATTTCAATTTTGTTATTTAAGGAGTAATGATTACCCTTATGAACAGTACTGAATCAAACAATATGGAAGGATTTAACCCAAAAATACGTTAAAAGAAGACAGAACTCATACAAAAAGTATTTAAATAAGAAGCTAAATTCAGTACCAAGATCACCCACCGAGTTCAATTCGCGGAATGAAGGAAGCCATGATATTTCAAGATAAAACAGAAAACTTCTATAGAAAACGAAAGGTCATGTCAAATACGTCCTTCTTGACTGGTGAATACCAAAGGGGACCTCTAGTCCATCAGACAGTGGCATCACTCAAAACACTGAATAAATAAATAATTACATTAATTAATTAATTAAATTTTGATATCCTTAATCTAACACAAAAAATAATTACACAAAAGAGTTATAAACCCTTAAAAAAGAAAAAAGATGTAAACTCAAACGTTTGAGCCCAGCAGACAGGAAACGTAAAGGCACATACATTTGAATGTGATTCAAATGACATGATACTGTTTTGAAAAAAAATTCCATATCATAATGTATTAATTCAACGCCCAATATATACAATTTAATACAGCATTTCTGGCAAATATAGTCTTAAAACCAAAACGAACACAATTTTGAATATGAATGGGAAACATTTGTCTTGTATCTCCCTGTACCAAGTTATGTATGGTCAAAGTGGAGATAATTTTAATTAGCAATGAATAGCCTCTTTTGTTATTGAGATAAAATCATCTCCACTTTGACCATATATAACTAACTTTGTACAGGAAGATAACCGACAAATGTTACTCGTTTACTGTGTATTCATCTTATTCGACGTTAATTAAGTCAATAGTTGCATATACCACTATCCATAATTATAACTTTAATATTCTCATAATTATTTAATTTCATCGAATATCAAACCCCTCTTCATTCTAATTCAATTGACCTGCGAACGCAAAAGATATATTTATTTTTTTTTGCGGTGTTACGTGGATATGTTTTATGTATATAGATAAATTAATTGGTTTTTATCTAGTGCGGTCTGAACAATAATAGTAATAAAATTCGAACAACCACCTCATTTTTAATATCTTTTTATCTCCATGTCCCTTTTTATTGCCACTGACAATAAAGGGCTACGCCGAGCGCAGCATGATACGACCACGCATGTCGACCACTGAAAATTGGAACAAGTGTAATTCAAAGTGAATGTGGACACAGTTAAGAACGTCTCACCTTATCAAGACGGACAGAATAAGGAGATTGACACAGTAATTAGCTGGACACAAACTAGGGAACACAAAAACTAGCCCTTTAGATCCCTGAAAGCTAGGAACTGTATGAGTTATTCTAAATTTATTGACATACTACTGACAGCTTACATCAAGATGAATCCAAAGAAAAAAAAATAGATTTTGCATATTTTGAAAAATTGCGATTTCGGCCCTTTTTGACCCCTTACAGCTAAAAAACAGTAAGAGATACGCTAAATTTGTCGACATACTTTTGAAAGCTTACAACAAGAAGAATACAAAGAAAAAAAAGATTTACANATTTTGAAAAATTGCCAATTTTGGATCCTTTGACCACCTATATATCTCGGAAACGGTAACAGATACGCAAAATATGTTGACATACTACTGAAAGCTTAAGACAAGAGGAATGTAAAGAAAAAAATCCCATCAAAATCCGATGAAAAATAAGAAATTTACTTAATCTGCACATTTGCAATTTTGGCCCCGTTTGGCCCCTCATAGCTCCGAAAGGAAACAAGTAACAAAAATCTAATGGTAATGCACTATTTCAATTTTCCAGAAATCCACTGCAAAAAACTGCATCAAAATCTAACAAAATTTAGAAATTAAAATTATTGAGATTCACCTTTTTTGGGACCATATATCTCATGAACCGTTCATCTGACATGAAAACTGTTGATATCCTCTAGATCAGAAATTTCCTCAGGAGCACAATGAAAGAAACCCCATCAAATTCCGATAAATAATAAAGATTCTACAGCTCAATATATGAAAACTACCAATTTGTCCCGTTTGGCCCTTTCTGAAAACGGGTAGGTGCCACAATATCAAAAACCAACCCAAGCCTTTCTTTTGTGCCAAGGCACATTGTGTTACAATTTGGTAAGGATTGATCAATTGGAACTAAAGTTATTGACGAAAAACACAAGTGTCTACAGACGACAACGACGAAAGTACCATACCATTTTACGACCTCAAAGCGGTCGTATAAAAACTAAAAAGAATAGGTCGAAACATCGGTCCATTTTCATGTTCCATTTCAATTTTTCAATTTGAGCTATGTTGTAGCACTTTATTCTTGCTTTTGGCGATGACCTTCTCTGTTGCTTTACTTAAACATCTTATTTATAATTGTCTCGTTTTTTTTATGCTCTTCAACATATCTTAAACTTTCAGGAATGCTGAAAAGACCATTGTTAAAATAAATAGTACATAAAGTATACAAGTAGCATTAATGGGGCTCCTGGCTTTGATATAAGCAGGTGCATTTAGTTCTCCATATTTTTTTTTAGAAAACATTGGTAGAATGATTCTATACAAGACACGTCATCTAATTAAAATCCATGTGAAAAGAACTTTCAAGGTAAACTCATCATAGGGTTATTAATAATGCATGTACCTATGAAATTTTTATACCTCCGCTTTAGCGGGCGCTATATAGTGGTCATGGTGTCCGTTCGTCCGTCCGTTCGTTCGTTTTTCCGTCCGCCCTAGGGTACACACTTTTTGGCGACAAATCCTCCTAGACCACTTGATGAAATTCAATGAAACTTTTACAGTATGGTTAGTACACATTGCCATTGTGCACCATCTATTTAAAATTTTGATTTGATCTCTTTTTGGGGGAGCGGGGGTATATATTTTGTGAGCTTTACTATCAGTTTTTCTAGTTAATGAAACCTCAGCTTATTACATCGTTAATACATCGACTAAAATGAAAGTGCAATTTCATGTGTCTGTTAATGTTATTAAATGCAATTATTTTAAGTATTAATAGAACCTATTGCTAAATTTTCTCTCTTTGACGGATTAAAAATTACATAATATATTGAGTGCATAATGTGCAATATTTTAGCTTAAAATAGATTGAAGGTGCACGGTTGTTAGTTTTTGTATTCATGAGATATCCATAGATTCTATACATTACAATAGGATTAATGAAACATTTTATTCAATTATATAATTTCATGAAATGTTTTTAAATTTCAATTATTAAAACTAATTATTTAAAGCTAATGAAAAATTAAAAAATTAACAGAATGAAATAAAAGGGATAAAAGGAAACACTTATAATGGCTAAAAATTATAATTACATGCCTCAACACAGGAAAAACACAAAGAAGACAAAAGACAAACGTAAACAACGATAGAAACTCATGACAGCCGGACTTGGTACCGACACTAGCAAATGCCAGCGGTAGGGTAAAACCGGTTTATGGGTACCCAAACACCCCCTTTATCTGTCCCGTTTCCCTAGAGTATAATGAACATACAAATAAAGCCAATACAGATAGACTACTAACACCATGACCACAATCTTGGAAGGAGAGAAAATGACAATACGTAATTTTGAAAGATGGGTCAAGGGGTGATCGCCGCAAGTATGCCTGCTTGCTCACGGAGCCTAGTCTGCTTTGTAAAACACTGTCGCACTACGGAAGAAAAATCAACGGAAGGGTTTTGTTAAGACTCATTATATATTTCAGAAGACATCGGCAATTTTGGTAAGAGGCCAGTATGTATGTAAAATTTTCAGGTCATTTTTAACTCAAAGCTAATTTAACGGATGCAAGCAACATATCTAGTATGTAAAGAATGTAAGTAACGTCCTAGCTTTTCTGGACTTTTAATAAGTTTCTGTCATTTTTGACAACATTCCCGTAAAAATGAGGATTAGAAATACCCTAAGTAATAAACTGTTTGCAAACAACGCCATATTTATAGATATCAAACATTCATATATATAATAAAACGTTTAAAATGTTTCAAACATCTTGTAAAATCTGTAACCCTGTTTTAAAAGTTTGGTTGTGATAGTAAGGTTACATTCATTAAAATTGTCCGGAGAAGAACAAACGCGTGCGAATCGTACTAGTTAAGAATTATACACTCCGTAGGATATAGCTAGAGTAATGTTGCCGTCAAGAAAAGGTCAATTAGTAATAGTGAAATCAAAACCATCCCTTTTATCATATATTTTAGTTTTTATTTTACCAGAGTCATGAATGATAGACCCAGATATTAGGAATCATTGTTAGATTTATTTAATTTCAATTCTTGTGTGTAAATAATGTCTACATAATCTAACAAAAACAAAAGTGTCTATAGACAACGACGACGCCGAGGACATCCCCCTACCATTATACGACCTCAAATTTTTTGCGGCCGTATAAAAACTGGGGATCGTCAATAGTGAGGACATCGTCAATATAACTGCTGTTATCATTGACAATAGAAATAAGTTTATCATTTTGTTGTATGGTTAGGTTTTTTAGGAAGGAAATCTAGTTCGTAAAATAACAGAAAAAGATCTGCAATAGGAGGTGCACAATTTGTACCCATGGGTATAACTATGACCTGTAGATAAATAGTGATGCCAAAACGAAGAAAAATGTTGTCCAGCAAAAGTTTGAGTGCATTAATCATTTCATAACATGTCCAGAAACAACATGAGCTGTCGCCGAATGGCGTCCAATTATACCCCCCGCTCATTGGACCCTGAATCAGTATGTTAAACGCAAAGGAGTAGAGCCACAAAGTACCAAAAATGGCCCAGTATTTTGACCAAATTTGAATTTTCACCTATTAATGTTAATAGGTCACCATTTCTATCCATATGTATCGAAAGTTGCGTATGTGTTTCGTACTCGCATTTCGATGACGTCATAATGGGTTATGACGTTTGCCGTTTACGCAATTATGGAGATTTTGAGAAAAATCGGTATATTTCCAACATATTTTCTCAAATTTCAGTTTGGCCACACCCTTCGACCAAAATATTTTTATCTTTAATGAATGGAAAAACAAAAATAAAATTAAATTCCAATGAGTATATTTTGGTCGAAGGCTGCGGCCACTTCAAAAATTTTACTTTTTGCAACTTCTATGAACGGCAGAACACACAAGAAAGTAAATTTTTGAACATTGTAGCAGTCGTTTAACCAAAAACTCCAGATAGATAGCATCTAAAAAGATGTGTATATTTCTTTAAAAAATGAAGTGTCAAATGATTAAATGAAATTCATTTCTGAAATGCGTTTTTTAAAGAAATCTATCTGCGTTTTTA
This sequence comes from Modiolus philippinarum, assembly GCA_002080025.1. Classification (NCBI taxonomy): domain Eukaryota; kingdom Metazoa; phylum Mollusca; class Bivalvia; order Mytilida; family Modiolidae; genus Modiolus; species Modiolus philippinarum. The sequence goes on from MJUU01020560.1 coordinate 14,651, forward strand.
TGTATACTGTTCTAAGGTAGGAGTGTTATGAATGACACTTGTCTCCTGTTTTCATTTTTCCTGTTTACCAACTGAGTGCATTTTTCTTATACTGAATATGGTAATATGGAACCATTTTTGTCACGCTTTTCTTTGCAAATATATATCACAGCTACTTTTTTTTCAGTGTGGCTATATTAAAACTATATGTATATACTTGTGTACATAGTATGATTTCGAGTGACTGTGACACTGTGTTCAACAAATTAAATTTGATTATGCGATATCGAAACACACCGGGCTTATGTATGCAGAAATTCCGAGACTGAATAAATAAAATATAGATTACATATTCAAAGACAAATGGAATCAAACATTTACTAATACATAAAAAGGTCTATTACGGGCGAAAGAATGCTCAAGTTCCAGTTAATATTAATTGTCAGTAACCGGCTCAGAGTAGAATTGGAATAAATGAAATGTCTGGAAAAAAATCTGTATCGTTCTAGGCGTTTGCACTACCCAATGCTAGATGAAATGAAATGAAATGCCGTATTAAATATGCCTTTGGCAGTTTTAATTTTTCACACTTAAAAACACACCACATGATAATGATTTTAAGTGCATCATTTTCTTGTGCATTTTCGTCTTGATGTTTCTACAAATCCGCCAGACCGTTTCTAAAGATACTTGGTCATTACTGGTTTCTAACGGATATACTGTCGACAGCTTTAAAATCAAGAATACTTGCTTAATCCACGTAGAGGGTACGATACTGGTTTTGTCACGCAACAGTATAATTTCCAGCAGGATTGGCGACTTAAGCTAATTGAGCCATAACCGCGAGCATTTTCCGACTACTAATTTCTAGTTCATTTTGTCTCATTTTTGTCTCAAGTTTGTTCATTCTGTTAATCATTTGTCCTAGCTCTTCGGGTTTTATACTTGATTTTCATTCTAATCAGTTTCCAGAAAAGTTTTTGTTATACATCTTTGCGTTCACTAATATCAGACATAGAATCAGTTGATAAGGCCTTGTTCAGATTACGCAACGTCAGTTATAAAAATAAAGATACCCAAATATTAAACCGTATTACTATCACATGATTAGAGACTAGAAAATACATCTAGAAGACCTGAATTTTTATTTAAGCATACCTTTAACTATAAACCAGCTCCTACGAAAACCGTTTCTCTAAGTAACAAAAAATATACATAACTTTACGAATTAAAGCCAGATTTTCACAATTTTCATGCAGAATTTAAAATTCGATATTTTAATGGTTTTCATAAACAAATGCAAATGTAGCCAAAACGTAGAAGTAAAACTAAATGTATAATATTTGATGACAATTGTAACTGTTTCCTAATAATAATGGAAACTGATAATAACGATATATATAGCAACAGTCGATTTTGAAGTTCATTGTTCAACTTTTAATGTACTGCGAAAATTGGTAAATCCCGTACTCAAATATTTTTTCTGTTCTTTGAAACTTATTTACTTTGGCTAATAATGTAATTTTGACGTCTTTCTGTTAATGATGGGGTTTACAGCTGGACAGTACTGTCATTTCAAATGAAGCGAGAAACTTTCGTAGCACATATTAATGCAAGTTTTGACACTACCCACAAAATTTTTTCAAAAACTAAATTTTCAGTGTTTATCCAAGGTTTAGTTTAATAATAGTTTATTGCATTGAAATACAATAGGATTTTACATCCGTTATACCAATTGAAATATACCTTTCTTTTATCGCAGAAATGTAATATACACATACAAAACGCAACTTTTAACATTGGAATATCTGAAATAAGTATACATTTATGAAAACTAGAAAAAGGTGATCTGCTCATCCAGAGGCAATCCTAGTATTTGCAAGAATTCTCACACAAAGCTAGGTGAAGTTATCATCCGGAAACCATAAAATTTATATTTTGTCTAAATCAAGGGCAATAACTCTGGAACGCAAAATCTAATCACGCTTAAAATTAAACTTGACTTGTAAAGCAAACTCAAGTTATCATCCGGAAACAAAAGTGTGACTGACAGACGGACGGACAAACAAAAGGATTCTATATACCCCCACCTTTTAAGGTCGGAGGTATAAAAAGAGAGTATAGATGGATATAAAAGCTAGCATACATCACATGAAAAGTTTTGTTTGTCTTATGAAAGTACGTATGTCTACTAAAATTATCACCCAGATTGTCATTACTAATTTTGGCATAATATTTGAAAAGAGTTGACAACTTAGAAGGAAATGAAAAGCATCCTCATAATGATCACCACAGGGGCAATCTGGGTAGTGGTAGTTTGAAATATGAATGGTTGCCATGATGGTTTTCAGAGCACTACAATAATTTCTCCATCTGGTTTATATTTATTTTTCTGTCATCCTCATTATAATAATTTTGTGCTGGAATCAAAATTGATTTGAAGTTTTGCTTTAACAACGAAAGTAAACTATACCTTCAGCTCGAATGGCTTAAGTTATTCAAAAGGTTTAAAGGTTTACAGTAGACAGCATGAAGAATTTTTCGGTAACTGTTAGTCTGCATATTGATATGACATAATCATCATTATTTCTGAGCGTGTATTGGTTAACAGAGAACTATTGACAAATGGGTAACCAAACATAGCGGAATATAGAGATTTGCACGAGAAAGATTCTTATTAGTTTTAAACATAATATACAAAAAAGTAATATAAATATAAATATATTGCATGTTTCAAAATAAAATAGGTTTTTCGTACCAGGAACGAAATCAAAATACTGAAAGTGTTTGCAGGTGGAAAAGTGACACATCCGCTTCTGTTACATCCTTTGTGGCTTCACCTACTATAGTACTTTTTTATTGCAAAAATACAAAGTTGAGTTGCTTTCCTATGAGCTGAGACATTTTTTTCATTATTGTAATTGCATACACTACACTTAAATGTATTGTCCAAGTTTTTTTTATCATAATGTGTTCAGTCGTCATGCATTCTTTGGGAGATTATTAAACACAATGCAGCTGAAGATTTTCTTTCCCTCAATTTTCTCGGTTTTCATGGCCACAATACGTTGGTTGTCATGATATTTATGTTTGAACTGGACTTTAACATAATTTTGAATTTTTCTGACATTTCTGTCAATTCTTTTATTATTCTACCTTTGCACATGATTTATATATGCTTTAAGAACACATGGAATACACAAACGGGTTTGACACAAGAAGTCCGTTTCTATGGTTACGGTACAATACTTGTATCGGAATTGACTTACTAGACCAAAGTGTTAGTAAACTCTTTGATCCACTTTGGGTATTCGGCATATTGGATTTAAGAGATAATTCTTTAATTTGGTAGCACTTTGAATGCAAAAAATACGTTTTTAGCACAAGATTGCCCGTTGCTATGGCAACATTATGACAATCGTCAAGAATTCTACCACTTAACTTGCTATTAAATTGTTTGTATACATTTTCCCCATTTTAGTCAATCAGAATGCATGTTTTGCGAGAAAATATTTATGGAATAACATCTTCAATAAGCAGATCTATACCTTTTTTGTAATAAAATAGCAGTTACTATGGCAACATGAGAACCAATGACATATAGATTTGTCATTTATGTTTGAAACAATTGAAATGCATTGTATGTAGTAATATATTCGATGTATGTAGTTTTATAACAGGTAAATTAAATGGAAAGAACAAAATTCAAGGTGTAGATGCAAACTATAAAAAAGTCGTTGCCATGGCAACAGAGTATGTTCATTTTGGAGATTGAAGTAATTTTTCTGCAAATAATAGTGTCCTCTTTAAAAAACACAAATACTGTCAAGATTTGACATTAGGCCGATTTTGGCCCTTCGTGGCTCTACTCCTTTAA
>MJUU01020563.1:7788-61624 GCA_002080025.1 Modiolus philippinarum
CCCTAGCTTTATCTGTGTGTTTTACATTGGTAACCCTAACCCTAGCTATATCTGTATGTTTTACATTGGTAACCCTAACCCTGGCTATATCTGTGTGTATTACGTTGTTAACCTTAACCCTAGCTTTATCTGTGTGTTTTACATTGGTAACCCTAACCCTAGCTATATCTGTGTATATTACGTTGTTAACCCTAGCCCTAGCTTTATCCGTGTGTTTTACATTGGTAACCCTAACCCTAGCTATATCTGTATGTTTTACATTGGTAACCCTAATCCTAGCTATATCTGTGTGCATTACGTTGTTAACCCTAACCCTAGCTTTATCAGTGTGTTTTACATTGGTAACCCTAACACTAGCTTTATCTGTGTGTTTAACATTGGTAACCCTAACCCTAGCTTTATCTGTGTGTTTTACAGTGGTAACCCTAACCCTAGCTATATCTGTGGGGTTTACATTGGTAACCCTAACCCTAGCTTTATCTATGTGTTTTACATTGGTAACCCTAACCCTAGCTATATCTGTATGTTTTACATTCGTAACCCTAACCCTAGCTATATCTGTATGTTTTACATTGGTAACTTTAACCCTAGCTTTATCTGTGTGTTTTACAGTGGTAACCCTTACCCTAGCTATATCTGTGTGGTTTACATTGGTAACCCTAACCCTAGCTATATCTATGTGTTTTACATTGGTAACTCTAACCCTAGCTATATCTGTATGTTTTACATTGGTAACCATAACCCTAGCTATATCTGTGTGTATTACGTTGTTAACCCTAACCCTAGCTTTATCTGTGTGTTTTACATTGGTAACCCTAACCATAGCTATATCTGTGTGGTTTACAGTGGTAACCCTAACCCTAGCTATATCTGTATGTTTTACAATGGTAACCCTAACCCTAGCTATATCTGTATGTTTTACATTGGTAACCCTTACCCTAGCTATATCTGTATGTTTTACATTGGTAACCCTAACCCTAGCTATATCTGTATGTTTTACATTGGTAACCCTAACCCTAGCTATATCTGTGTGTTTAACATTGGTAACCCTAACCCTAGCTATATCTGTATGTTTTACATTGGTACCCCTAACCCTAGCTATATCTGTGTGTATTACGTTGCTAACCCTAACCCTAGCTTTATCTGTGTTTTTTACATTGGTAACCCTAACCCTAGCTATATCTGTGTGTTTTACATTGTTAATCCTAACTCTAGCTATGTCTGTATGTTTTACATTGGTGACCCTAACCATAAGTATATCTGTGTGTTTTACATTTGTAACCCTTACTCTAGCTATGTCTGTATGTTTTACATTGGTAACCCTAACCATAGGTATATCTGTGTGTTTTACATTTGTAACCCTAACCCTAGCTATATCTGTGTGTTTTACATTGGTAACCCTAACCCTAGCTATATCTGTATGTTTTACATTGGTAACCCTAACCCTAGCTATATCTGTGTGTATTACGTTGTTAACCCTAACCCTAGCTATATCTGTATGTTTTACATTGGTAACCCTGACCCTAGCTATATCTGTGTGTTTTACATTGGTAACCCTAACCCTAGCTATATCTGTGTGTTTTACATTGGTAACCCTAACCCTATCTATATCTGTGTGTTTTACATTGGTAACCCTAACCCTAGCTATATCTGTGTGTTTTACATTGGTAACCCTAACCCTAGCTATATCTGTATGCTTTACATTGGTCACCCTAACCCTAGCTATATCTGTGTGTTTTACATTGGTCACCCTAACCCTAGCTATATCTGTATGTTTTACATTGGTCACCCTAACCCTAGCTATATCTGTGTGTTTTACATTGGTAACCCTAACCCTAGCTATATCTGTATGCTTTACATTGGTCACCCTAACCCTAGCCTTATCTGTGTGTTTTACATCGGTAACCCTAACCCTAGCTATATCTGTATGCTTTACATTGGTAACCCTAACCCTATCTATATCTGTGTGTTTAACATTGGTAAAGAAAGGATATAGAGCAAATGAACATGAGACCATAACACATATGTTATCTTCAACTGCAATAATTTTAATGAGCTGTATGGCCATTTCGGAAATTAATCCCTCTTCAGCAGCACTAAAACCCAAACATAGGAAAACCAGAATTTCAAAAAATATTTAAAACGCATAAACCAAACAAAATCCGAATAAGTAGTAATATCAAATATAGCTAAAGAAAAAACTACGATGGAGGGAGTTAATCCGTAGGTTTTAGAATTTACATTAACATGCATTTAGATGAAAGTAATTGAACAAAGAGTAAACATGAGATATTGTCTCATGTACAAGTACACCATATCTAAGAAAAATAAAGAGCATACATCTCTAACACGGGGAATTGTTTTACCACCTCCACACTGCATTAAAAGACAAACTCCTATATTAAATATTTTACGAAAGGATATGGAACAAATAAACACAAGACCATAATACATATATTAACTCCAACTGCAATAATTTTAATGAGCCGTATGGCAATTTCGGAAATTAATCCCTCTTCAGCAGCACTAGAACCCAAACTTAAGAAATCCATAATTTCAAAAAATATTTAAAACGCATAAAACCAAACGAAATCCGAATAATCAGTAATATCAAATATAGCTAAGGCCAAAACTACGATGGAAAGGGTATGGAGCAAATGAACATGAGACCATAACACATATGTGAACTCCAACTGCAATAATTTTAATGAGCTGTATGGCCATTTCGGAAATTAATCCCTTTTCAGCAGCACTAGAACCAAACAAAGGAAATCCATAATTTAAAAAAATATTTAAAACGCATAAAACCTGTCGTAATAAGTCCGATTTTTGTACGGTATTACTCTAGCTATCGTTGTAGATTTATATGTAAAATTCTTAGTTGTTAGTTCGAACCGTTGATTTATCTATATATAAATTTTGTACGGTATTAACCCTTACACTAGCTATCGTTGTAGGTTTTATATTGTCAATCCTAAATTATATCATGTAAATGTTTTAAGTTGTTAGCACAAACCCTCGATACATGTTTATGCTTTTAATTGTTAGCAGAAACCGTAGACATATCTATATCTGAATTTTGTACGGTATTAACCCTTACACTAGCTATCATTTTATGTTTTATTTTGTCATCCCTAAACTATATGTAAATGCTTTAAGTTGTTTCCAAAAACCGAAGATATATGTACTGTGTCCAATCGAGAACGGCAACGGTTGTTTGGTATCTACCTTCTGTTATCATAAAGATTTCAAAAACGCCGTTACCAAATATTTTGATTAATAATAATCATATTGATTAATTGAAGATCAAATATAGAGTAAAAATAAACCATTTTTGTATTTTGAAGTATAAGGAATAGCATCAAACTAAAAGTGAAAGTGTAGGTGTTTGGTATTTGTTTACTGTTTACAATGTACCAAACATGTACACTTTCATTTTGATTTCTCTGTAATTACATTGTTTGCTAGCAAATAAACGACATTATTTTCTGATCTTTATCTGAATGCACATCAATATATGTTAAATTCTGAAAGCAAAATGATTCTTATGCCTTATTTCTAATTCTTAAAAACAGGAAGTTGTTGCCGTACCCGATTGGACACAGTGATATGTGTATGTTTACAACGATACCTCTTCAATTAACTATATCTGTGTGAACCAGAACACTAGACTCAGATGTGTGTTTCATACTATTAACCATAACCCCAGCTATATTCATTGCAAACCTAAGCTTAGCTATATCAATATGTTTGAAGTTGTTTACAATATCTTTTTACATCGTTGACCAACTAATACTATATCTATATGTTTTACGACGTTCACTCAAACCCTAAGTATAGTTGTATGTTTTTAGCGATTTTAATTTTTTCATAGCTATTTCTTAATCTTTGTATGTTACATGTATATGATGAGAGGATATGGAGTAAATGCACATGAGACAAAGCCTCTACAAATATATGGTAAAACCAAGCAAAGGAGCAACACTTTTGTTGTTGTTCTTCATCTTGAAGTCACCGTATGTATGTTTTATGATTTTAAACGCACCCCGAGCTATATCTGTAGGTTGTTAAACGTATTGTATGTAACATTGTTAACTCCTACCCTATCTGTATGTTTTTCATTGTTATTTTAACCATAGCTTTACCTGTATGATTTATGTTTGTTACCCTAATCCTAGCCATATTTGCATTTTTTAACCCTGGCTGTATGGTACAATTTTCCACCATTTAGAAAAATGATATTTCTTAGGGAAAGGAAAATCAGGAAATAAGTAAATATTCAATCTGTTGTAGATTAAAATGTCGAATGAACTATGGAGTTACCTGATATGATTTCCTTAATTGTATACAATTATAAAAATGATATCTAAAAATATGGCCAGTAACGGGGCTGTTGAGTTGGTAATTTGAAGAAGAAGAAGAAAGAAACACAATTGACAAGAATTTTCTGCATTACCAATCGTTTGAAAGAGTATCTTACACCGGCGGTTGCTAGTGCTAGACTTAGAAATCTCAGACACCAAAGAGTAAGATTTCAGTATTTGTCTAATGAGACTGGTCGAGTAAGAAAACCATTAAAATCTTATCCGAGCATTACATTATATGTATAGCCGAGGGTTTGAATCGTAGCTTTGACTGTGAAATCAAGGTTGGCTCCCTAGGGCATTCAAATAAACTTCTGTTATTGCGATTCTAATGCAATCAAACAAGTTTACGTCGTTACTTTGCGTGAAACGACGTCAAAGTCTTTTGTTGAACGTTGTCGTAATAACGTGGCATTCAACGCTTCATTTGAAGTGTATTTTCACCAGCGATATTTTATTTGCTGTACAATTCCGATTGTAGATAAATACAATTAAAAGATTTCAAACGTTCATCCCCTTGATTTATTTACTTTTTGGCGAGATACAGAAGACGCTCACTTTTGTAGTTTCAAAATGGCCATCAAATGGTGGCAAATTTAGTGCACAACTTTGTTCGAAGTAGGTAGATAACGTCAATTCGGACAAATCAATTCATCTGTTACATAATTGTTGCATAAGAATACATTTGAATTAACAGTAACTTCGGTATTTTGTTATTTTAAAAATACCACCAGACGGTACTTGACATCCTACGGTCCTAGGCCACGTCGATGACGTAAGAATAAGTTGTTTAGTAATTTCCGTCATGTACCCGGTACAAGAAAAGAATATCTTGTATCCCTGAAAAGAGGGACAGGCTTATCTTTTGAGTAAGAATTTCTTATTCTGTTTCTGTCTTAAAAAGGCCGGTAATCGACGCAAGCATAACCTTTGGCTATGCCAAAAATATCTGTGAGGAGAGTTTCCGGTTATGATGGAGGAGACTATACACAACTGCTTCGCCAAGTTGGTACAGGTAAAAAATCAGAATTTTCTTTAGTTATTGTTCTGAATTGCAAAATCAAAAAAAAATATTTAATGTGCTAAATGCTTTCAGGGTTTCAAACATACCTAGTTTATTGATTTGACTACCGGAGTTGACGTGTTCACACAGCGTGTTACTTATAAGAGGCAGGAGATTCTTATTCTACTGATGCACCTGATTTCACCCTTGTTTTATTATTTGGTCCATGTTGTTCATCTGTGTGTGTGTCTTTATTTTTCTTTTCTGTCCCGTTCTCATGTGGTGTCCTTGTTTCTTTCTTGGTGTTTCCGATGTTGCAGTTGTCTCTCGATTGTTCATTTTTTGACTGACGGTTCGGTTCTCACTAACTATACATACTACTAGTTTATTGATACAGACGAAGTAGAGCTCTTGTAATATCAATCGTCCCGCAGAAAAATCTGACGAAAATTGTGACAGTCTTTCATTCTCGTCATGTATTTGACAAATAAAACAGTTTTCCCCTAACTGCTAAACGATTATCGATCCTCAAGTGCTTTACCGCAATGGAAGGAATGTTTGGCTAATGCATGTGCCAAATCAGGACCTTTGCGGTTTTCAATTTTTCTAGTGGTTTTGCATATGCTTTATCTATTTGCCCTTTTGATTTCGGTTCCTGGCAAATCGGTTCTAAAATTGTGTTATTTTCTGTAAATACGCAAATGAGTTTCCATTCATTTTTTTCTATTCAATTGAATTTATCTGATGACTAGATTTTGTTTCTTCTATTTGATAGCATCAAGTGCATGTTCATAGGAATATTGTAATTAGTCTTTTACAGTATGTTTGACTTTGTTAAATTTGTTGACAGTCTTATAAATTATACCCATCTTATTGTACCTGTATCTATGAGTAAAATGTTTCAATGGTAATGTTTGATTCACCCGACTTCAGAGTGGAATGGGGGGGGAGTGGTGACAATGACCCCTTATATTGAACAAAAACACGCTTCCATGTGATGATTAGCGGTATCATATCCGATTTGTAGTCATGACGTTTAATGTAATTTAAACATAAATTTTTATTAAAAGCTCATTATCAACTGTTCCGTTGCACATTCCCTTGAATTGTGGTGAATTGAAAATTGTCTTTTAAACTTTTGGCTCGTAAATTCAACGGCAACAGTTATAGTATAAGTACATAGTGTAGGTATGACTCGTAAGAATGTCTACATATTTAACACGAATATAGTTCCAAAGAAAGAAATATTATATTTCCTTATTAAGTAAATAACACTACAATAGTGGGAAAAAATCTAATCAGATAGAATCAATTAAAGTATAAAAGAATTAATGGAATGCCCATATGTATAGATAGTTTTGTTTCTGCAGAATAGGAAAAGTGTGGAAATTTCTCTTATATGCAGGAAAATATCCTTAGAAACGCATATAATCATTGAGACGGAAAAAAGTTATATACGACATTTGGTTAGATGAACGAGAGAACAAACTGTCAGACAGAGACAAAACTAATCCAGTACATGGTGACACAGATAGAAATATAGAAACTACATGAATATGTAAGGAATTCATAAGTACCAGCTATTTTGTGAATCCCCTCACGCATTCTTAATACACTCAATCAGAAGAATCTTAACAATAATATTGGCAGTTTTTGTATTAATTTGCATGCTTACGCCGCCCTTCCTTAGTTGGAACCAAAGGTTCTGCTTGCGCCGATTACCAGAAGGGGTAAACGACAGGCTGGCCATAAGTAACATCGCAATTATTACATTTTAATAGACAAACTGCAGATAAAGGACATCAAGAGATTCCTTTTGCCAAAATCCCTTACACTGATTTTGATATTCGATTGAGATTAAAATCTCCCGATAACACAAATTTTCATAAAGGAAAGTATGACACAGCGTTTAAAATTTTCTGTTTTTATACACTATGTCATTCTTTCCTTTATTTCTTGAGAAAAGTAAAATCAAATTTTAAAACAGAATGAAATGCCATCCTAACAATTGTAAGTTTTTTTGATAAAATTTACATTAAATATTGTTATTGACTTTATGGCATCTTGATTGACAGAATGTCATCGCCAGTTTTAGACTATAAAGTGAGACTTCTCTCTAAAGTCAGACGTTTCCATGGTTTTATTTGTGACAGTGTTGCAACCTTTCTTGTTTTTTCCCTAATAATCCGATTTAAAACAAAGTTACTAGCTTAAATTTTTAACTGTGTGAAAATAAGCTTGTTCAATATGCCTGTTAAACCAGTGACCGTGTGATTTTTTTCTAATTACAGTCTTCCCTTTTCATGACACGAAAGACTTATGCTCTTTTAATATACAGTTGATGGAGTGTGTGTCCGGGCGACAACTTCTCTTTATTCGCCATTTTGATATATTATACATAAATATCTCATATACGTATTGCTCCCCTTAGGGTCGTTGTCTCTTTGACACATTCCCCGTTTCCCTTCTTTTTTCTTAGAAATATAAAATTCAAAATTATCAAAATAACAACATTTTATTTTGCAACATTTTCAAGATGGTTCACAAACAATAAATTAAGATAACAATTACAAGACTAGTAATAACAACTTCTAATATCATACATATTTGGCAACTGGTAAAACATAATAACAAAATGCATCTCGTGGCGTAAAAGCACAATTTAACACAGATTGAGCTATCAAGAGAATATCCTAATATCACATTAATTGAAATGCAGTAGGTAAAACGACAAATATCTTAAAATAAATATAAATTATTAAAAATAGTATAATAATATATAATATATAAATATAACGTTTATATAAACTATTATGCGATCAGGTCTTGAATTATGGTAATGTTATTCCGGCTGCACAAATGATTAATAGCTATATGGACAGAATTGGAAGCAATGTTTCGTAATTTTCTCACAACTTTCATAATATTTCATCTTTTTCATAGTTTTAATCAATATTTTTATTTTCTTTCGTTCTAAATACAAAAAATACCGAAGTCGTATAAATTAACTACAGAAAAGTTGCTTTTATTATTTATTTTCAAAATTGTACCACTTACTGTAATTTCAGTGATAATTGTTTGCTTCTGTACAAGATCTCATTTTTTAATTAATTCAATTCCGACTTTTAATAAGAAATTGCAGAAATGAAATAAATAATACAATATTTAAAGAGAATCGGAAAGATAATATACATTTATTTCACAACCTTCTTGAACAACAAAATGCTGGAGAGATAACCCCCACATAACACAAATAATATTTGCCACATTAATTAAACTTTAGCTAAAGAACAGAAGTATACAACAGATATTATTCAGAATTGCATGAAGCACCAATTTACTGCATCTAATCTATAGTGTTCACGTATTTGTCTAGATTGGGTGTATTCGCATAACCTTTTGCATTGATCCAGCACAAAAAAGTAAAAGAGCCACCAGGTCCCTATCAAACAATTCGAAAGTGTTGACAAAAAACCAGATATAAACAGATGTTGTATAATATTGCAATTGACGTGTTCGGGGAAGAATATTCTAATAATAAGCATTAATTGAGATAATCTGATATTCTAATTCGAGTAAATATTGTATTATTATTCATCTTTCCTATAAAATGGTTCAAATTGTAGGGGGAGTAATAATCAACCTATATAGTATGTACAATTTCAAATAGTTATCACAACTAAACAATCAATATTGTGATTCACAACTCCACAACCTTTAGCATCGTTCAAATGAGTGATGTCGCTTGTATGATTATGCATTTTAAAATAACTAAGAACGTTTGGAACCAGTTTTTTGGTTCATGATATCATGTCAACCCAATGGATTCCTCATTCGTGCTTTCAGATCATTCGTATACATGTGATGCTGATTCTTTTCTCTCGTTCATTCATTGAACACATTTCTTTTGTTCTGTTTCCGTCACAGCAGCAGGAAACGCCAAGCCCTTCAGCTTGTCAGTATTCAGACACTTCAGATTTCGAACTAGGTACCATACGGGGTTATCTGAACATATTTGTGGTAGAAGAACATTTTATGCATTAATTTGCTTTATTTTCTTAATATAGCACGGACTGGAACTCCATTCTTTGGCATGATGGTTGCACCTTCTTCACAAACCATGGGAATATCTAGTTTCTTTGACGGAACAAAAGTATACTTTTTAAATAATTTAATGATTGCCATCTTCCCTTCAAGTTGGGCAAGTCTTAGTCCAACACATGTTCGGGGTCCACAACCAAAAGGCAACCAAGCCATCGGATGACGATTTTTTCTTGCCTCGGGACTAAACCTGAAAAAAACGCAAAATTAAAAATAAGTTATTCGTATAAACATTCCACAAAAAAAGTCAATTTGATATGCAAGAAAAATGCAGATAAACTAAATGAATGTAAAGAAAACGTCCATAAATATTTAATGTTTTAATTGTATGTATAAATCCCCAGCAGTCTAAAGAAAACAATTGAACGACGTTGAAGTGTTTATATATTTACTGAAATAATAAAAGCGAAGGTCAGCTAATGGCTCAGAACCGATAGATAAGCACAATGATCCCCTGCGTTGCTACATTTTTCAATGAACGTAGTACAGTGAAGTCATTGTTAAACCCCCTCGCTGGCTATTGTAAATTGTAATGTAATTAAATACAATATAATCTATTGTTTTCGTCGCGGGAGGTTTATTTACTTCCATGTCTATCTATTTTTACACTTTATTTAGGTTTATTGATCACCATCAAAAAGAATTACAACTCATATATATTTGTTCTATTTATTATTTTGTTTGAATAAATATCTCGATAGATTTTCTTCTTCAGTTTCGTGCCAAATTTATTATGAAAGGTAAGCACATGTTATCAAAAGGTGCGTTTTCCTCACCAATGTTATGTGCGTACGTTTTTAGGTTTTAATTTGAAAATCGAAAGCATTTCTTTAATAGTTATATGTATTCTATTTGTCCTGGTCCGGCGAAACTGGAGTTTCCTGGTATCAATTAATTAATAGGAATATGAAAAGGGCTATCAGAAGCGAAACGCCACAAACGCGAACGTAGTATATAAGAAAGCAGATGCCCCCATCATAAAATGCATTGAATTAAAGCCTGTACATGACAATTGCAATCATTCACAGCAGGATTGATGTATTTTCAAAAATACTTGTCTCTATAAAATGATTGAATCCAATGTATCAATGCAATGATTGATTCATGCAAATGTCTCATTTCTCTTTCTCGCGTAAAATGTTATTCCCTGTTATATGAACAAATTTCGCAAAACATCCAAAAGTCTTTTCATAGCTTCTTAGAAACTTTTAAATCAATTAAATACATATTGTTTAAAAAACATTTTATTACTAGTTTGTAAAGTGCAGGATGTAGAATGATTTCTTTCTTTCTTTGTTTGGTTATAAAGCTGTTATATAGTCCCTTTTATTTGTCGAAAACTGACCAGGAGAACAAAAACGGATGATTGTACAAATAACACCGGACAGAGTAAGACTATGGGATTCAATAGATTTTGTGTCTTACACTATGCATGTAACATTCGGTAATAAAATTCTATCCACGTCATAAGTTTCGAGACCGTTAGCCTTTATTTTTCAAATTTCAATCATAGTAAATACCTAATAGATTGCATCTTACCTTTCTGGTTTAAACTGTTCCGGATTATCTCCCCATATTTCAGGATCATAATGAATATCCCACACGTTTGCTTGAACTATCATGCCAAATGGAATGTCAATGCCCTCCACATTCGATGGCTCCATACATTGTCTGGCTACAACACTATGTGAAAAAAACAAGAAAAGATATTGAAATGTGAAAACAATTACATGCAAATAAATCTGTGAGTAAAAGGGAATAGTGAGAAAAGTCAAATCAACAAAAGAAATGAACTTGCTAATATAATAACAGAACTGACATATCCAAGGCAGAATTAGATTAGCTATAAACTTCCTGTCCGAAATGAAATATGTATAATCTAACAATAAGAATTCTTCTTCAGATATATTCACATTGCCACACTCACAGTCAAATGTTATACTTTGAAAATAGGTGTTTTGTGCAAAATGTTGTTATTGTTAAAAAGGATTTAAAAAGTTATTGCTGATGTCACACGTTTTTACGTTTGGAATTTCAAAAGGGATTAAAAAGAACCAAACAGAGAAGTCATTAAATTCAGAAATGAAACCTTTCTTGATTTTATAGGCAAATACTAAACCAATATTTATTGATATGTAATGTTCTTTTCAGAAACAAAACTGTGATTGCAATTAACTTGATAATAATAATAGTCGAACTTTGATAACTCGAACACCAAGGGACCGAAAAAAAACAGTTCGAGAAAGAGGGGTGTTCGAGCTATCGAGGTCGAACTGTGATTAAATTCGAACATAGGGTCTAGAAAAAGGGTTCGAGATATCCATTTTGTTCGAGTTATTGCAGTCCGAGCCATCGAAGTTCCACTATACTTCTGTCGGTTTGTTACCAACTGTAAAATTAATCATACCTTATCCTTATGCGGAGTGAAACTTTATTTGTATATAACAAACTAAACATCAATACTTACGTGCTTGCTAAAGGAAATTTTCTTAAAGTTTCGCACCATACCATTTCTAAATATTCCATCTTTGCTATCAGATTATAATCAGGTTGATCAGTCTGAAATTAGGTATTGACTGTTAATGCAGCTGTTGTTAAAATAAATACACCTTAATTTGCCATCAATATAGAAAAATGTACTGTTCTATTCAAACACTGCTAGAATTGACGTCTACTGATTTGTTAGTATTGAAAAAGAATTGATATCAGTGCATCGTGTGAGCATTTAAGTGTAATGTGAAGTCATAAACGATTTGAATCTTTTCGTGAATTATTGAAGAGCTGTCAGAGTAACGTGGTCAGAGTAAAATTTTTAAAAGTTTTGAGGTTTGGCAACAAATCAAAACTAGGCATCACATCTTGCAGTATTATTATCTCTAAAAAATCAAATGTTTGATAGAAGACAATATGAATATCAGTTTGAAAATTTGTTATGTCTTGTGAAGTAGCAATAAAAGCAACCTCACAAGTATCGGTATGTGTTGGAAATCATAAGATTATATATATAATTTTAACTTGCCTATGCACATTTGCGCATTTGCCAAAAAATATTCTTATTTAGGTTGATTTGAAATTGTTTACGATATTAATTGAAGTATTACGATATTGTTTAGTACTACGATATTACGATATTGTTTAATATTGCGATATCGTATATCGGGTTATTTCCGCGTCGGCTTTTGTTCGCGATTTTGGTGTAAAACAGGCCAGTGAAAAATTCGGTATGTTAAAAATTCGCGTTTTATACGCAATTTCATGCATTTGAATGGGCAGTGAAATTTATGCGGATGCTAAAATTCGCGTACGATTGCCTAGCGCGAACATAGCGAAAATTAGACACACGCGAAAAAATCCCGATATACGGTATTACGATATTGTTTAATTAGTATTACGGTATTGTTTAATTCTTATAATATCTATTGCCTAGTCATACTCACTTCATCAGGGAAATTTTCATCTATCTCATTTTGTAGTTTTTTCTGAACATCTGGATTAACTGCCATTTCATACATAATATATGCCAGAGTTGTACTTGTAGTTTCATACCCAGCCAGTAGAAAAAGAAGACACATTGCTGAAAGTTCCTGTAAAAATACACAACCTTTTATTGATAAAAAACTAAATTACCAGATACTCAATCTATAGGGCCTGTAAGTCTCGTACAATTTTGGAACTTCCGGGATCAAAAATTGTACCCGGAAGTTACATTTTAGACACAGATATATGACGTTTTAAACAAGAATTTGAACGTCATAATGTTCAGACGTCATGTTTTGGCGGGAAGAGTTTTTGAATCGCCTGTTTATCGTGGATTCTCGTGAGTCACATGACGAGACTTACAGACCGTATTGGAAAATTTAGTCTCTGTAGATGGCAATTTCTACAACTTTTACTCTTCAGTGCAAATCAAATCAGTAGTCAGTACTTCGATGCTGACCCGAAAACCGATTTATTTTTAAACTTGCAATATCTAAATTTTACAAAATTTTGTTTAAAACTAAGGAGTATCTCCCTCATGCAAAGCTCTGCCCTTAGCTGAATTTTGGCTTTTCTATTTAGATTCTATTGGTTATTTGTTCTCTATCAGTTTTTACACGTATTTTGATTTATGAACTTCCAAATGTTATGATATAATCTGCACTGAAGAGACATAAGTTGTCGAAATGCGCATATATTCTTAATCTAAATTAACAGTAACTTTGGTATTGTGTTATATCATAATATTTCGAAGACTAATCTATAAAAGCAAATGAAGAACAAATGGTCAAAAGAGTCAGAATAAAAAGTCGTAATTATCTAAGGACAGAGTTTTGGACGAGTGAACTTTAGTTTAAAAAAGATTTTCTAAAATCTAGAATTTTCTAAAATTTAGATCTTGTGAGTGTCCAATAAAACCAACTTTCAAGTTAGTGCCAAAGTTCAAGACCGCAAATTGAAAGAGTTCAACGAAATCTCAACTTTTATAGGCTGAATATTACATAAGTGTTGTGGTACATTGATATCGCATCCCAATTGTCCGGGAAGGCACTTTATTTTCCAAATAATATGTTCATAGTTCTATTCTTTAGAAGCTAAAAACAACTCAAGCTCTATATATAAAATTTGCTTCCGTTCATTCCAGGAATTTTAACAGTCGTCGAGTAGAAACATTTAACTATTTGGTTACCATCTTGAAGACGCAGATTTTACCCTTATTTTTCATCTCCCTGTTAGAACTGCACAAACTTACAAATGATTTTCTCTAAAGCCACGTGAAAGCCTCAATTCACTTACGTCATAATTCGTTTAAATAAAAACAATAAATTGCGCTTTTTCAGTTTTGTTTACAATAAAATCTCTTATACGTACATCATTTGTAAGCAATCTCTTCTTTACTATACACTCATCGTCATTATCATTTTCATTGTTTGTTCTCGTTGGGTCGAATTCTGACGTCACCATTAACTGTAATAAGTCTACACGTGTTGCCTGAAATTAAATTAGTTTAATTCATTATGGGAAATGTGAAGGAATAAGAATATTGAGGATGCTAAATGAAGTTCTTAATTGAAAATGTATTGATCATCAAAATATGTTATCGAGTAGTAAAATATATGTAATTACGAGCACATGGAACAAAAAATTAAACATATATTGTTTCAAACTGTCCACGTCATAATTTTAAACTAGTCGATACCTGTAAATATAGATGTAGTATATAATTTGTTTTTTCGTATGAGTTTAATTTCGCTATGTTCGGTGTTCACAATTAAGCGGGAATTTTGAGTTTGCGTATATTTCACTTTCCCTTTAAAGACATCACATAAAATTATATAACAAAAACTATAAACGAAGCGAAGATTTCACTGACATACCATATCCGAGAATAAAGGCAGACGCGAAAATAACTCTATATACGGTAATGAATCGTTAAACAAATGCGAAGCAACAAACCAGAGGGGTGGATGTAAAAAAAGAAAAAAAAACATATCAATCAAGTAGCGCTCCTACGGGAGAAAAAAGAAAAGACAAATACAAATCAAACCAAATTAGATGAGAACGACTTCATTCACACTGTGAGTGGCCTTTGTTTTGAATGTTGTGATTTCTATTTCTGTGATTTGTATCTGTGTAACGTCATTGTTTTGTGTCTGGCGCCATTGTTTTCTGTGTTCTCGTTTAGGCCATGTCTTTGGACTTCGATTTTTGTATATTTCCCACTTTTGTTCCTTCGGTATTCTACTGCCGTTGTTCCATTAAATAGAAAAACAATTGCTAATTTAGAAATATCATTTAATTTAACCGATTTTATTGAAATTTGCAATATCTAAATTCTAAACTAAGGAGTATCTCCCTCATGCACATCTCTGTCCTTAGCTGAATTTTGGCTTTTCTATTTAGATCCTTTTAGTTATTTGTTCTCTATCAGCTTTACAAAATTTTCGATTAATGGACTACCAAATGTTTTGGTTTTATCTGCACTGATGAAGTCTAAATGCGCATATGCAGAAAATAATATTAACAGTAACTTCGGTATTTTGTTATTTTATTTGCAGTATAATTATAATATTTGCATTATAATTGTCATTTTCGACCGAAAAGAATTAAATAGCTTAATGGGAATTACAGAAATTATTGGTCGAAAGAAACTCTATATCTATACCATAAGAGTATAGAATAAGATAACATCAGCTGGATTTTTACCTTGTTTAATTTTCTTTCTTCTACGATGTTTTCCGTGGTTTTCTCCAACCAAAACACTGGATTGAAAAAGATATACCTCTGGAGGTAGTAAATTGATATCCATAATGAGTGGAAAGTCGGAAAAATAACTGAAAAAGAAGAAGTTTATTGTCAATTTCACTTTAAAAGGAGCTTAAAATGCAACATCAATGCTTTAACCTCAAAAATGTAAAAATAAATTAAACAAAGTTAGAAAAATCTCCAACATTTTAGTGGTTAATTCTTATGAGTATTGAATTTCAGATTTTATTTTTCAACTTTGATTTGTTTAAAATCAGTTCACGATGTGTTAATATGTGTCGTGGTCAAAAAATACCTTTAATCCCTCAAAAAAGAAGTATTGATACGGGTCATGACAGCATTGCAATTTAGTTGACACACGTCTTTATCTGCACACTCTGGGAAAATTTTGTTTCACAAAAGGAAATTTATGAATATCCTTTTCCCATAAATGCCTACACATCAATTTTCTAAAATAGAATTTTAAAACATAACTTAAGATAATGAATTACTGAATACTAAGCTATTAAAATAATCATACAGATGGCCCTATCGACAAGCTTTGCCTATTCAATGCAGATTAAATCAAAACATGATAATGGTTTGATAATATGATGACAATAACTCGAATATCCCAAGTTCCAATCGTTGTTAAAGCATGTCTTTTGTCTTTTTATTTTTGTTTTTCTTGTGCAGTTCCCTAGTTGATTGTGGCATGTAATTGTGGGTGTCGGCCATTGTAGACGTTTTCTGTTATCTTTCGTTTTAAGTACCGTATAAGTTGTTATTTTTGCGGGACGCAAATTTCGCGATTTCTTTCGAAATTGGTAGACTTCATTTTCGTGGACTCAATTTTTCGCGATTGCTTATCATTTACTGTATAAAGTCTCGTATAAATCATATTTCGCGGTATGCAATTTTCGCAACTTCAGAATGTTCGCAAATAAAGCGAAAATAAAGTCCTCGCGAAAATAACCATTTATACGGTATAATACTTACAGCCTAACATAAAAAGGAACGGTCTTTTTGTCGTGTCTTTAATAACATTTCTGCAGTTTTGTAAACATTCATCATCTTCACTTGTAAGAGATTCCGATTTAATACCAAATCCACAATCAGCAATAGTATCCAGTGTTAGTCTTTGAAAAAGTCTGTAAATTTACACATATTATATACTTAGTTTATATTATATAGTTATATTATATAGTTAATTGAAGAAATGTTACTCTGCTGTTAAAATTAAATAAGATATTTTAAGAGATATGACTTATATTCTTATATTTGTTGTGGTTTTATTGATAGAATAATTCTAACTTCTTCCGAATGATTCCATTTTTACTTAAATGTAAATTGAATGTGCTTACGATATGGCATCGGATTAATGTCAAAAAGTAAAAGTGTGACTCGCTTATAATATAATTTTCAACTGATGCATCATTTGAAATTATTGCATTTCTTCAATAAATTTCACTGCATGAATTTAATTTTATCTCCTTTTAATAGATGATTTCTTTATAAGGTTATTTAGCTATTGTTTTACTCAATGGATGAGATTTCAACTATGACGATGCAAAATCTGAGATCAAGAAAAAAGGAACGTGCCCTAGCACAAACATTTGTTTGTGGTTTTTTGGATCTTCAATGTCTCTTTTGCCTTTAATGCATATGATCTGTTTCTTTTTTTTTCGTAAGTCATTTTCATATGGTCATAAAACTAGATTTTTTCATAATACAACAGTCGCAAGGACATAATAGGTAACACAGAAAACTCGCCTTCAAAGAAAATCGTGAAGGGTGGCAGGATAAAAAGAATTTCGACTAGAATTACACGTCGTATGAAACTTTATCATAAAATTGATCTTCAACAATCAAACACTGTACTACTTACTCGTACATATCAAAGTCTGTTTCATTATTTCGCTTCTCTTCCACTATACCCATCAGGTCATTAATTCTTTTATTAATAGTTGGCATCATCTAATCATAAAATCAAAATTTTGTAATATTTTGTATAACTGAATTCAAATTAATATGTTTTAAATGACCTCGATAACAATAACTCTTATCAATATCTCTCTTCCATTTTTCTTAATTTTGTTTCGCAATTCTCGTCAATTATTATCAAGAGTCTGTTCATATGCATATCAATTGAATAAATTAAAATCTTTTAAATTACTTTTGATTGTGGTTATGGAATATCAAACATGACATCTTTTTAACAGAATCAACAAAACCTAAATATGGTCAAATTACACATACCACACACTGAATCATTTAAATTATCTTTGTATAAAAAATCTTTATATGATTTTCTCATAAACATTGTGATTTTTGGACACATGATATATGAAAACTTACATCTTTCATCTTTGATGTGTTGAATGCTGGATTAACAATTGAACGTAGCCGACGCCACCTTTCTCCACGTGCAAAAAACATGTGTACATTTTCATCATTATCGGGGTCTACTTGGACTGGGTAGATCTGAAACAAAATATATCATCACTGTTGGTTTTTTGTGTACGTGGTTACGCTATGTTGATTTTGCGGTTGTTTTTGTATGAATCTTTGTCATATCTGTTTGTCTTTTTTTTCTTTTGTTTATGATAAATCCTACTTATTACTTTTATCAATTCTGTTAGCGTTTCTGATAGTGCATCTCTTTAATTGGTATCAATCTGAAATTTAATACCATATGGTGCTAAAAATTTCAAACAAAGGAATATCTTATTCTTACAAAGTTTTGTCCATCCATGACTTAAGTGTTACTGTTAAGGGCAATATTTGCTGCTAATATGACATGATTTGTGCTGTTTTTGTGTCTTTCAACCATTTTTGGTTCTTGCGTTCTATTACACATAAATTGTCGAAAGTCTTTTGAAGTAAACGTTAATATGGAAGATAGATTTTTACTTACGTTCACAATATGTCAATATTTGATCGAGATGATAATTAAAAAAGAACATGAGCACAGATATACTTAAAATAGAAATTATAAATGACATTGAAATCATCTATACACTTATGCGACTTTTGGTCTTTGTTATTTTTTCATTTTAAGATGTATGCATTTTATGACAAAAATCCCTCTTTCGTAACAAAATTTTTCTTACCTTTCTAGCATGAAAATTTTTGAACTGCTTCACAAAAACTTCGTGTAAGAAATCCAGATCGGAGGAAACTATTACAGGTGTTGGGCCTTCAAAATAACTGTAAAAAAAGGAAAACTTCTTCAATGTATACTTTTTATTGGACAATGACATTGTATATATTCTTCCAAATATTTAAGACCCTATCGAGAATTTTTGTCCATTGTTACAGATTGAAACACTAAACACAATAAGAAACAACTAATTGCTTTATAAGGACATAAATGTTCAGATGTCTGCACAAAAAGAGAAAAAATGGTTCCAAAATTCTGCATTTTTCATCGTAAAGTTATCAATCATAATGGCTTATAATGCTAGGGTACAGAGCTTCTGATTTCATCAGGGATTAATAATCCATATAATCAAATCATTTTACCACTTCAATACATTCTAAATTGTATAATCCAAATCTCTTATAAACTGTCAAAGCTTCTTTTTATCGACATAACCCTCCAACAACAACGTTAATTCTACTTGGGTATCATGCTTTAAAAATAAAGCCCACTACTTAGAAACAAAAATGGGCTTTTGGTTAAGAATAATGATTTAAGTTATTTCATCTACGGTTCCAATTAACATGCAACACGATGATTTAGCAAGAACACAGGCTGACATTGTCTTTAGCACGAAATTGTCGTGTAAACAACTTTTGAAAAGGCATCTATAGTTAGTAAGAAAGAAATGTGTTCGCACATACGTACCCATATGTTTTTCCGTATATTTTGCGCCAGTTTTGGAAGGTAATGTACAATGGCTGAAAGATAGAATAAAAAATTAAGAAAACCTTAAACTTAACACAGAATTATCTTTTTATCACTTTGCATTGTTATGTATTACTACAATCTGAGCTCCATACTATATTTGAGGATGTGTTTTGATTGACACTGTTGATCGGTTTTTGCCTATTCATCTTAGTAATGATGTCTGATATTCTGAAGAACATTACACCGATCTTACTTTTAAACTACTTTTGGCAACTTTGGTCAATTCTGTTTAACGTTTTTGTGGCTTGTTTGTTATCATTTTAAATCTAATAGAGGTTTTTCATCTTGTATATATTAAAAGTGGCGTCTTTAATGCATATGCACTCGTATATTACCGTTTATACAAATTCAGCATTTGAAAAAAAAATATCAAATATGTCTTATCTGACTAGGTTTTCATCAGTCAAAAATATGACAAAATCCATTTTTAAAAATCACAAAACCCTACAGACAGTGCAGTTTTTACAGCCTTTTAACCATATTTTCATATAAGTCCCGCTGGTTATTAGTCTATTTTGACAATAAGTTAATACTTATGCTCACTATTTTAGGTATATATGACGGAAAATTACTCATCAAATGAAAATGTACATCAATGACTACTTGAATTTAATTTCAGTTTCCTTATAAAATTTACCACTGACTGTATGACGCCCTTCTATACTTTGTCCTCATAAGAGTGTTTTACAGCAAATTTCAAAAATTAAACGTAAAAATAAAACCCATTAAATAGCAATAAAAGACTGACACATTCATTTTGTTCCGGATATCCTATCTTTTTTCGGTTATGATTGGTAAATACCCTATAACTGTACGTCATTTCTGTATTTATATCATTAACACTTAAGTCCTTTAACTATCAGTCATATTATATTAATCGCCAACAACACATTATCGGTATTTATCAATTAGATTTGCATTACCATATTCAAATAATGTATTAAGTATCATTGTGATGTGTATTCTTCAATTCAACCACACTTACTACATTGTAACAGCTTGGAAGAATAATAGTACTTTTTTTAAATATTCAGTATTATGACGTAACTACTGATTTTTAGAGAACAATGGGAATTAAAGGACTGGTCTCACTATCAAATTAGATTGATTTATTGATTGATCTAAAGCATAAGCAAAATTTAAATTACTTGTGTAAAAATCTGTTCATATTTTAGAAAGAAACATCCGGATGCCCTTGATTCAATTGGTAAACTTTTGTTATTGTGCATTTATTAGCAAGAACATTGTAAATTTGCATAAATGCAAAAATGCATATCTTGACTTTGTAATTACTACTGAGTAAAACCATATTACCTATGCAAAGAAAAAACAAAGTCCAGTAAGACTCGATGTTTAACATTATTCATTGCTATCTAATACCAACAGCACTGTAATGCACCTTCAATATTTTGTCCCACTGCACTATCAGATTTTGTTCTGTGACGTGAAAATTCACGCACAAAAAACAATGATTGAACATGGGTGAAATACAACTTTTTCCGCGAGTTACCTGATAGTGCAGCAGCGACACCTATCGGTGAAAGCAGGTTGGTGAATTCCATTTACTAGTTCTTCGTCAGAGACAACTAATATCATTGAACTTTAACAAGGGCCAATGACCAAACACGCGGGAATATATAAAACAGATTGAAAATGGGAAAGGAAAATTATTTTACATTTATTAAAAACAGTGCAATACTTCATATAGTTGTAGAAACACATTTGCATATCTTGCAGACGGCAACGAATTATTGCTAGTATTGCCAGGCTTCGGCAATATATGCAATTTATATTAGCTTTTTAGATGTTTCATACTTGGTATTCATTTTTTTTTCTTAAACTTTCATATTTCTTGTTCCTTGCAATTAAGAAAAAGCAACTTGGCATAATAGATAAAATTGATACTTACTGTTCTAAAAAAAGACAACAGATTTCCGAAAAGAAAATTGGGTGATGGTCCTGACAATCCCATTGTTTTAAATACATTCATTTGACGTCTTCGTTGCCTGTAATAATATATGGTATATCATGAAATGACTTACGTCAAGGAAGGATGTTTTAAAAAATTTATCACCATATACAAATCTTCTAGAAACGGAAATCACACTTTGTACCAACTGACTATGTTGTGGTCAGATGATATTCGTGTTTAGCACGTATATTCTTTTTTTAAATTGCAAATGATAATGTGTTGGTAAGGTGAGCTGCATAGGTAGAACATATGATTCCGAATGCCAACAGTGATGAAAATCATCCTTTTAAACCTGTTAGCATCGGAAAAATCCCGCAAGGTCTACGGCTGGATTTGAACCCCTACTTTGCAGTCATCTATTGCAACATCGTCTGCACTATTTCCAGTGCCCTAGACCACTCGGCCACCCAGTCTATTTAAAAATATAGCTTTCGGTAACTGGGTCAAAGGGTTTTTTTTAATATCCATTTAATGATCTGCATTTTAGTTATCTTGAGGTGGATGTATCATATAAGCCATATTTCTACTAGACTAATTCTTTAAATTTCAAGAACTTGTCAGTATAAATTTTATTATCTTACACCGCCAAACGAATACCGAAGCAAAAGGTAGACGTATGGACATCTAGCCATAAAAATCCCAAAGGTCGGCATGATGTTGAAATATATATAAAAGATAGACCAAAAGGTAAATTAGTAAATTAACATCGGACAACTATTAAAACGATACAAAATATAGTAGGGGAACGAAGTTTTTTGTTGTTCAGCCTGGGTCCATTTTTGGAATAATCAAGAACATCTTTAATAATCCATCTATTTCGGAAAGAATAAATTGAACCATGTAATCATTGAGTTCTCATAATGTTCATGCACAAAAAATCGGGAAAATCCACAAGTCAAAATTATTACATACCAGTTTAATTTTTTCTTATAATTGAAATTGCTTGTTAAGTGTGTACACTTTACTATAAATATAAAGCACTTAAAATTTCCATTTAGACACGTTTTGTAAATTATTGATATATGACTGCAGCATGATTAAAACTTTCAGTTTATGGTCTCCCGAATGTTTAGATCTTATCTGCACTGATGGGACATAACTTGTCGAAATGGTGATATGCAGAAACTAAATTTACAGTTACTTCGGTATTTTGTTATTGGTTACCACTTGGTCAATGCCTTTAGTCACCGAGGGTATTCAATACCCCATTAGTCAGTACTTCTGTGCTGACCCGAAATCCAATTGCAATGATAACCTTCAATATCTTAATTTTTGTTGCAAACTAAGTAGTATCTCCCTCATGCAAAGCTTTGTGCTCAGCTAGCTGACTTAATCTTTCCATTTAGATCATATTTGGTTATTCTTTTCTCTATCAGTTTTTAAACATCTTCAAGGTTATGGTCTTCCAAATGTTTAGATTTTATCTGCACTGATGAGACATAAATTGTCGAAATGGTCATATGCAGAAAATAAATTTACAATAACTTCGGTATTTTGTAACATTCATAAAAAGTTGCACACATATTTTTACTTTGTCAATCTGATAGGAATAACAAAATATCGAAGTTACTGTTAATTTATTATTTGTATATGCGCATTTCGACAACTTATGTCTCATCGGTGCAGATAAAACCAAAACATCTGGAAAGGATGATTTAATTATCAGTTAGTACTACTTACCAATATTATGAAGAGGGTATAGTAACCACTTACATATACCACACACGACTTATAAATCAATAAAAGAAATATATCCTTACCTGTAAAATATTAGAAAGAAAATTATTACAATCGCATATAGAAGTTCTGTCACCATTTTTTGTTCCGTCAATAAAATAAAATAATAGTAAAAAACAAATCCCTTTAAATTGATAGTAAAACATATATTAAGTTTTATCAATGAGTTAAGTTTGAATTGTAAACTAACACCCTAGATTGGAGCTTTAGTATCCTAAATTGAAATTTATCGGCCAATAAGACAGAGTTTAAACAATTTAAGGGAGGGCTTTACAAGTGACATGTGTAGGGGTAGCATAAATGGATCAATCACATTTCAGTTTATATCTCTACTGAGAATTTGTTTTAATAAATGAATACATTCATTCATTCACTTAAATAAATCAATGACTTCGTAGGAAGTCCAATACTTAAACAATAGGTAGGTTTACAGTGTAAAGATAGCGTATTTAAAAACATATATCTGAAAATATTGTTTTAGGTACTTGGTATACCGATAGGTAAAAGTCAAGCTTATAAAAATGAAGTGTGCCAGTATTTTTATGCCTGACAACCAGAACTCCAAATTTAAAATACCCCATAGTATTATTTCAATTTCAATTAATTTCCAAAATGGCCATACATCTCATTACAATGATTGCAGTTGGACCTAACATATGTGTTATGGCCTCATGTCCATTTACTTCATATCCTTTCGTAAAATTCTTGTCTTTGAAAATATCTTTGCTTTACTGATGGAAAAGTCTAAATTCTTTAAAGGAGCTCTACCTCCGGGTAAAAGGTATTAAATGTTTCCCCATTACTAACGGACTAAGAGAAAAGAGTCATCAAAATTATCATGAATTAAAATGATAGACTTTTGACTGATCATACCTTACTCCATTTTTAAAGCACTTTAGCTTTTTGCTGGCAAGAAAATCAATAGAATTTTGAAATATACAAAACCAACTACAATTAGTTAATTTTGAGTTACGCTTAAGGGCAAATATATTTTTCGTTTTCTGTCAACACTGCAAGTTCTTTCATTTTTTTCAAATTGATTTATTTAAAGATTTTAAGTTTTAAATATTGTTAAAGAATTCTTAGATTAAAACGTCCATACATTTGGAAATAACTTTATATTGTATAGAAGTAACGAAAAGATCCTTTGTCTTGCTTCTCTACAGCAAAATAAGTAGTTCTTTGATAACAAAACATTAAGCAACCTATCAGAATATTAACTATACATTGTAGTACATTTGTATAATAATGGTAAGTTATAACTAGGTTTGAAGAGCGAAACACAAAAAAAAACTCTCCCCTCAAAATACTCTCATATCAGATTTACAGATCCTTCTAAAAAACATTCTGACAGAGATTTTAGACATCGGTGAAATAAAACGCATCTTGTATCAAAAACATAATGTTTTGTTTATTTTTTTTCAATTGCAATCAAATTTTCCACTACCAACATCTTGCAGAACCCCTAAGTTAGTGTTAATTAATTTTCTGCAAATGCGCATTTCGACAACTTAATGCAGCTAAGGACAGAGTTATGCATGAGGGTGATACTCCTTAGTTTTAAACAATTTAGATATTGCAAGTTTCAATAAAATCAGTTTTCAGGCCAGCACCGAAGGACTTTATTGGGTTGGTGAATACCCTCGGGAACTAACAGTCCACCAACAGAGGCATCGGCTCAGTGGTAATAAATAACATTATACCGAAGTTACTGTTGATCTATTTTCTGCATATGCACATTTCGACAATTTATGCCTCATAATTGCAGATCAAACCAAAACACTTTGAAGATGATTAACTGAAAAACATGAAAAGCTGATAGAGAACAAAAAACCAAAATGATCTAAATAGAAAAGCCAAATTTCAGCTAAGGACAGAGCTATGCATGAGGTCTGAGATACTCCTTAGTTTTAAACACGATTTTGTAAAATTTAGATATTACAAAATTCAATAACATCCGTTTTTCGGTAAGAACCGAAGTACTGACTACTGGGTTGACGAATACCCTCTTGGACTAACAGACCACCAGCAGAGGCATCGACCCAGTGGTGATAAAAAACGAAATACCGAAGAAGTTACTGTTAATTTTTTTCTGCATATGTGAATTTCGACAATTTATTTCTCATCAGTGCAGATCAAACCAAAACATTTGGAAGTCCATTAACTTAAAAGGTGTAAAAGCTGATAGAGATCAAATAATCAAAATGATCTATATAGAAAAGCCAAAATTTAGCTAAGCATGAGGGAGATACTCATTAGTTTAAAACAAACTTTTGTCAAATTAAGGATTCCATTTTGATCTAGGTAATCCATATAGGTAAACAAAACAGAGCAGTGGTTGAAAATGTTATTTTTTTCTTATAGATCTTTTTTGGT
This sequence comes from Modiolus philippinarum, assembly GCA_002080025.1. NCBI lineage: Eukaryota > Metazoa > Mollusca > Bivalvia > Mytilida > Modiolidae > Modiolus > Modiolus philippinarum. The sequence continues at coordinate 33,477 of MJUU01020563.1, forward strand.
ATGGTCCTCATGGAACAAGAAAATACTTTTGAAATTTCAGAGGCATTATAACTTAATCATATTACATAACTGACAAACTACAAAAGAGGTTTCATCGAGCAAGACATAATACGTTTTGAGATATAGTATAGGACGTTTGGGTCTACTAGTCCCATTAAAATGTACCTTCTATGGAACCTATTAAAAAGGGTTGACTGAGTGCAATAGTTTAACATTCTACAAATGATGACGTTCATTTTATTTATTTGTTTTGTTTTTGTCATGATGTCTCAATTCGTGTTGGATATGGATTGTCGTGATTTTGATTTTTAATTTTGGAATTTCCCCTCTCTTTATTTTTGCTGCGGTACTCGTTTGCCGATGTATGTTAAACCAGACAACAAAATTTTCTCAAAATGTGAAGATTCTCGTTTGATTTCCATGGCAATCAAATATTCTTCTATTCGTAACAACTTATTTCAGAACCCTTCAAAAGAATTCTAGAAATTAATTTCCCTAACAATCTCTCATTTACACGTCACCGAAATCAAAATTGCAGAAAACGCGATTTTCTAAAAAAAAATCATTTTCTGATTTTACATATATTTTTCATGGAAGTCACACAATATCAAAGTCAAAAACATAGTGATATTCATAATAAAATTCATATCAAGTAAATCTCTTAGTTTTTATGATAAAATCTTGTATCACAATAAAATTAGCTTATGAAATTAATTTTACATAACTTACAATCATGTTATGAGGTTTCTTGAAGATAGTGAAATCAGTTTTTCAAAACAGTAAAAACATTAAAAATGTCATTTTCCCGTAAGGTTCAACAAGCTTCTTGACAACGTCAAATGTATCCTAAATTGGCCCTTACTAGGACAACTTTTCAATACATTTGGGACTAATACCGTAAAAAGTTTAAAAGCTATGGATCTAATGGTCTCTTGATGTATACTTCAGAAAAGGTCACTGAGACCCCTAGAAAACTAGATGGAAAATTAATTATAAATATAAGAAGAATAGAGTAAAACAATAAGTCTCCCCATCTTTGTTTGGGAAACTTTATAAGAAACGCGATATAAACAGTACGTCTTCAAACTTTGTTTTAAGGTAGATCGACACTAATACACGGCGCATTCTATTGGCGCATTTGTGTAACACGAGTCGGATGCGGAATTGGCTTGATTTTTAAGCCGGAATAATCCTGTATTGGCCTATTCACTGTGACGTCATAATAGATTGACATACACTTTCCCGCGAATTGGCTCCCTTTTCCCGTAAATATTGTCTATTTCGTAAACTATATCAAATATCTTTCTTAATCGAACGGTGACATGTAGATTTTTTCAGCGTATCAGACAGCTTAAGTGTATATCTCTGAAATATCAAAAAATAAAAAAAATCTGTCTGATATTTATTTTATATAAAAGATAAACAATAAGCATGAACTCACAGTTCCCTATATATCCTTTGTAATATTGCTGAAAAAATACTGAATTTGGCCCGATTTTCAAAGCCAGATAACAGAAAAAGATGATCGGTGACACATCATTTTTATTTTATTTTTGGAACATATAGGTTCAGACCTACAAAATATCTTAAAAGAAAAAAATTCTGTCTGATATTTTTATTAGGATCGAACTACCTTAAGACAAAATAAAATCAGTAAAAAATATAACTTAAATTTCGCTTGAGCGACTTAACAACAAAAGCATTTGGCTTTTATCTTCACCGAAGAGGCATAGGCTATCAAAATGGTCGTTCTCAGAAGTAAAATTAACGGTAAGTTGTGGTTTTATTTGACACATTTGGCTTTTATCTTCACCGAAGAGGCATAGGCTATCAAAATGGTCGTTCTCAGAAGTAAAATTAACGGTAAATTGTGGTTTTATTTGACATCTTTGTGTCTAACAATGAGCGAAAAGTAAACAAAGAAAACTTAAAGCAGAATCAATATCTTAACAGTTATCAAAAGTGTTTTACTAAGATGTGTTAATTTTCATTCTGTTGTCTTGAAATGTTAAAAGAATGACAGTAGCTTAATACGATTTTGTGCAGGACATATTGGGAAAAATGTATACACAGGCCCACAACTTCAGTGTCAAACCGAGATTCGAAAAAAAAAAACTTTTTCAAAATTTTCCAAATAGAATTTTAAAAAATGTGTGAAAGATCTCTTTTAACGGAAAAGAATGTGATGCTGAATTACTATTTTTCCATACCCACTGATATTGACTGTAAATTTTATACAGACTATCAATTATATTATGTCTTTCAGACAAAACAAAACAAAGTGGAACACATCTCGTAGAGTAATTTATAGAAGTTTATTATATGCTGGTACAAAAAATAGAAATATCGGAATTGCGATTAATTTTAGATCTTCAGTTGTCGTTTTAAGATGAAAATAAAATATTCAAAACACCAAAATTCGAACGTGAAAAGGAAGTATAAAGTTGGAAATACACTAGTATATTTTTTTTAATTAATATACTTTTAAGTGATCATAATCATATTGCAAACTACTGAAAATAAACGTTTAAAATATGTTAGATCGTAGGCAAATTTATATAATATAAATAGAAAGCGTTGTTCCTTTGATTGATTTTACCATGTATTTGTAGAGACTTTGTGTCATGTGCATTTACTCCATATCCATACATTCAACATTCGGGGAAATAGAACAGATAACATATATTTATTTCAAACCCCACAGAACCAATACTTTTAAGGAAAATATAGAATAGTCAATGCAAAAACTTATGACAGTTTTTAAAATACATTCGTTAGCTGATTTCCCTGGCTGTCCCAGTGAGATTCCATCATTAAGTCGTTTGGATACGCATTAATGTGTTAATGCTGAGCTTATTCCTAATCTTTATACAACCCACATTTTCATCTATTTTTACTGTTCTAGACATCGACAAATCCCTTGTCCGGCTACATTTTTGAAAACACATCTAAGGATCGATCAATTTCGCCAAGGGTTTCAAAATGTTTTGTTTCAATTGCACTGACGAGATGTAATGGATTGGCAACATTAAAACTTAAAATGCAGTTATGTGCGTCACTCACATTCCTCTAAAAAGATGATTTCGATGAAATTACATCCTAGACCACTAAATCAATTGTACATATATGTTTATGTATAAAAAAGAATAAGAATAAGAGTCATTCGGTAAGGGTATTTTAAATTGTTGATCATATATTTTTACACGTAAAATATATAACAAATATGTTAAAATATAATAAAATTTAAGATGTTTCAAGTTTAAATGGTCTACACAATAAAATTGGTGAATGCATTAATAAAAAATATTTAGATTATAGAAAATTTTACAACAATGACAAAAAACAACAACAAAATAATATAAAAACACAACTCAAACCAGATAGGATGTACTTACCTTACTGCAAGATGAGAAACTTCAAATACAGTTTTATGTGTCACTCAAACTGTAATGTTCAAATTCCTCAGTAAAGAGGATTTTGATAATATTATATCCTAGAACTCTATGTTAGTTGGTCTTTGTATATATGTAAACAAAGAATAGAAATGAGAGTCATTTAGAATAAAGCTATGTTACGTCGTTGATTATATACTTTTACAGGTAAAATATTTAACAAACATATATTTAAATATAATAAATTTTAAAATGTTTAAAAATAAAAATGGTCTATGATAATATAACATTCAAATGTATTGATCAAAAATATTCAAATGATAGAAAATTTTATGACAAAATTTTCAATTTTCAATGACAAAAAAAAAACTCACTAAAATAAAAGTTCTAATAAAATCACAAATTAAACAGGATAGAATATTTCATACCCGAAAGTTATACAGAAAAAAACGTAACAGTTCAAATAGGAAACAGAGGAATGAAAATTGCATTTTTTTGTCGAACATATAAAAAACTTCTTAACGCAGTATAACTTTAAAAATTGTTCCAAAATTGTTTTGTATTGGGTTTTATTCGAAAGGTTGTTATACTATATTGAAACGGGAAAGAGAAAGGGAAGGTTATGGTACTCATAAACCGGTTTAGTTCATTGTTGAAGGCCCCATGGTGACTTCAAGATGGAGGACAACAATAAAAAGCGTTGTTCCATTGCTTGTTTTACCATTTATTAATAGAGATTTTGTCTCATGTGCATTTACTCCATATCCCTTCATTGATTATTAGCTGTATCGCTGGCTTTTGTTAGTACCGATACCAAGTCCGGCTATCCCAAGTTCCCATCGTTATCCATGTTTGTTAGTGCCGATACCAAGTCCGGCTATCCCAAGTTCCCATCGTTATCCATGTTTGTTAGTGCCGATACCAAGTCCGGCTATCCCAAGTTCCGATCGTTATCCATGATTGTTAGTGCCGATACCAAGTCCGGCTATCCCAAGTTCCCATCGTTATCCATATTTGTTAGTGCCGATACCAAGTCCGGCTATCCCAAGTTCCCATCGTTATCTATGTTTGTCTCTGGGCTGTTATGTTGTTTTTCAAGCGCTGTTTCCTTGTGGATTGTGGCATGAGATTACAGTTTTCGGCCATTGTAGGAGTTTACTGTTATCATCTTCTCTTTGTTATGATTAATCGCATACTGTCAAATGTTTTAATAACTGTTACTGAAGAAACTTGCTGAAAATTTTTCAAATTTTAACAGATAGATCTGGTACTTTTATTTTCCATACTTTTAGCCGTTTCAATCTGAAAAATTTTCCGTACAAATTAAAGACAGCATTTTTCATTTTTGCAGTGTAGGTAGTGATAGCTTGGTATTTCCTTTCGGAAGTTCATAGGGATATCCTATTTGATAGAAAAATCATCACACTATACTTTTATATAAATAACAAAATACCGAAGTTACTGTTAATCTATTTTTCTGCATATGCGCATTTCGACAACTTATGTTTCATCAGTGCAGATAAAACCAAACATTTGGAAGTCCATTAACCGAAAATGTGTAAAAAGCTGATAGAGAACTAATAACCAAAAGGATCTAAATAGAAAAGCCAAAATTCAGTTAAGGACAGAGCTATGCATGAGGGAGATACTCCTTAGTTTTAAACAAAATTTTGTACAATTTTCATATTGCAAGTTTTAATAAAATCGGTTTTCGGGTCAGCACCGAAGTACTGACTACTGGGTTGGTGAATACCCTCGTGGATATAAATCATCAAATAGTGTACATGCACCATTCAAGTGTCATAAACAGTGTTGTTAAAATTCATAAGTTGATAGAACATTGCAATTTATGTAAACACTATCGGCCAAGTGCGAATCGATGAGATAATTATTATAGTTTAAACAATAGATGTGATCCCGATATGAAAATTATTACTGTAATAAAATCAATAATATTTATTACAGCAATAATGATTTTTTTCAAGAATCGCATATATTGCTTGATTAAAATAATGATCTCGTCGATTCGCACATGGCCGATAGTCGTAAATAAGTATTGCATTTGTTGATTTTCATATATATAGTCCATTGTAATGAACCGATTATTGATCAGCAAACGCTCATATTGATATTCAACGTTTTTTGGCATGTGAATGTAATTTCGGCCGTTGTAAGTGTTTCCTGTTATCTCCTCCAAATTAATCCTTTCATTTGGAAACTTGCAATATCTTAATTTAACAAAATTATGTTAAAAACTAGGGAGTATCTCCCTCTCGCAAAGCTCTGTCCTTAGCTGATTTTGGCTTTACTATTTAGATCCCATTTGTAATTTGTTCTCTGTCAGCTTTTACGCATATTTCGGTATATGGATTTCCAATTGTTTTGATTTTATCTGCACTGAAGAGACATAAATTGTCGAAATGCGCATATGAAACCATGTGAACAGTAACTTCGGTATTTTGGTGTTTCTTAATTTGTTGATTACATTGCATTTAGGATGTTAACTGGTAATATTCCTCTCTATTTCAACTTTGCTCTGAAATTGAGTACAAAATAAGTTCAAAACTGAAAGCCATCCCGCCCAGTCATACCGGATGTTTACTGAGTAAAGCAATCATTTAACAGCGACAAATTATTCCAATAATATATACTATTAGTTGTTCCATATTTGTTCATTATTTTTATTATTACATCCTCTTAATAGCTTAATCAACATTTTTGCTACTAGACAGATATTATATTTTAATTATAACTGACTTAACTTTTACCTTAGAAACTGATTTACTGCAACTTTTATGTCAAGTCGATACATTATAACAAGTCATTCTATTTTATTTCAAGGTAAGCGACAAAAAAAGCATAATGCAAAATATGTTAATTTAAGGTAGTTCGGGGTGACTAAAAACAAAACGATAGATTTTTCTTATGTTTCTGTGATTGAAAGCTTATTACATAAACCTTAAAATTTCAGTAAAAAATTAGGTCACCGAACTCGTTTTCCGGGATAAGCTTCCTGAAATAGCAAGATTTCGGGCTTTTAAATATAGTCTATATAGGGAGAAAATACTATTTTATAATTTTTTATATGAATAAAACGATAGATTTTGTTGAAAATGTAGTATAAGCTGTGTTTAAGAAATAACTTTGGAAATATGAAATAAAAAAATGGGGTCACCGATCAAATTTTTGAAAAAATCGTGAAAATGTGATTTTCCCCTTATTTTTTCTTTAGAATTATCCCCCTTAAAAAATTAGAGTTTTTCAAAAATGTGATATATTTTGCACACTTGCAGCATAAATGTTGCTTATTTCATTTTCTTTATTATCAATGAACTATTCAAAATCATTTTTACAACATTTTAATGGTAAATTCCAATTTTCATCACATGCGCAAGATGGATGCGCAGTTTTAGACACCCGAACCACCTTAAGAGGAATCGATGTTTTTTTTTTATAAGCAACATCAAACTTTAGATTATTTAGAATATTTCTGAATGGTTTCTCCGACTATTCATTTTATCCTTTTCAATACCAAGCGGGTAATTTTTCATTATCTTAAATAGGTTTCACGATTGTATTTCTCTTGTATATAATGACAAACATGTATGAAGGTGTTCAAAACCATTTTATTTGCTGATTTGTATAAATTTATTGTAATTTAAGTTAAGGTGTAGAATTATTCTTGAATAAACGACCCCTGACAATGTTCATCCTTTAACGTCTGTTTTATGTAATGACACACGTTATCACTTTAAAAATTACAAAAACATGATAACAGTAAACACCTACAATGGCCGGGAACTACAATTTCAAGCAAACTGCACTAGAAAAACAATAATGAAAACACCAGGTTGGTAATTTCATTACCATAATAGGTTTCACGATTGTATTTCTTCTTTTATATAATAACATACATGTTTGTAGGTGTTCAAAACCATTTTATTTGCTGATTTGTATAAAATTATTGTAATTAACGTTAAGGTGTAGAATTATTTTTGAATAAACGACTCCTGACAATGTTCATCCTTTAACGTCTGTTTTATGTAATNNNNCAAAAACATGATAACAGTAATAAAATTTAAGTCATGTACTTAAATTTGGTTATCGCGGTGGCTATCATATTATTGGTCTTAAGATGTATCAATGACGTTTTTCACGTGACATCATAAATGGAAATGACCTGCTACTGAAATGTGTCTTTGTGGTGGCGTATTTTCCTTTGAATTGTGAAACTGGCTTCTGCTTCTCAACTGAAGACAACACACAAGTTGGTTGTAGAATGTAAGCAATGTATTTGAATAATCAGTTCGTGAGCTTTCCATTCTAACCAAAACTTTTACTTCAAACATTTACGTTTGCGAGAATAATTTTGAAATCAGAAATTCGGGAATTGTTATGTCGCCCCACACGTAGTCGGGGTAACATGCTGTTATTCTACGTTTCTTCTGATTATTATAAGATATTCTTTCTATTCTTCTTATTCTTCAATAATTCTTGTCCGAGCGATTATTTTGAAACGACTTGATGAAATGATTTCAAACTCTGCACAAAGTTGGAGCACCATGTGAAGTTGTATGTTGTGCGTTTAAAATTTTCAAAATGGCCACCATTTCTAATATGGCCGCCAAAATACGCCAAAATTTCAATCATATCGGATTTCAAAGAAATTCATTTCTTGGTAGACTTTGACGGTGCGAATTATGTAGAATAATTGAATGGGGAGTCTAAGGAGACATCGGCTATTGCTTAATTGTAATTGCAAATCTAGTTAGAATTAACCTTTTATAAAATCACAATACATCAATTTTCAACCTTTTAAAAGAAAGCAGGATTGTCATTTAAATGTAAGTATCTAGTTGTGAGTATCAAATCATAGATCTTACGTTAAACTTCAAAACTTTGGCGGAAAAGGGTCTTGCTTTATTCTTCGTCGGTGTCGGTGATCATGAAATGTTGTACGATAAAACTATATGTGCAAAAATTAGCCATACTTGAGTGTAAAACATGAGGATATCGGATAATCTTGCATGAATCAGAAACTCGACAATCAGCAAGTTGTTTATTTTATATTTATTTCCTAGTAGGCTCAAAATATAAACTGTCGGATATTTTGGAATTTCCGCTTATGAAGATATGAGATATAAATATTAGTTTTTGCTTCACAAAAGTGCAGTTTTTGATTATTTTTCTTAATGTACATGTTTTCCCATTATTCCAAATCATAACAAGCTACGCCTTTTGTGTTTTGTATTTTATGGATTAATTTGTTAGCATTGTAGGAAAAATGAAAGGATATGGAGTGAATGTACATGTGACAAAAACGCACACGATACATAGAAAACTCCAGTTTATCAAGGACAGGGCTTTTATTCCTGTCTACATCTTGATGTCGCCTGAGGGTCTTCAACTAGAGGTGAACAATAATCACCCCCTCAAGCGAGATCAAGAAGGCCCCTAGCATGATTTGGTTAAGGTGTCAGAGAAGGATATTTTTCACGTGCCTTCACCGAAGATCGCATCAACCCATTACCGGTCACAGCTTTAATTCTCCTACACATTCAGTTTTAATTAATCTTGTAGTAGTTTATTTCAGTTGTTCAGAAGAAAGTGCTCATTTGTCTATTGAAACCAGATTTACAGTATTCAACTTCGATTTTGTGTTATTTACGAAGTAACAGGTATTATACCGGTATTGCTGAGTGAGTTCGAAAATTAAGTATTTAAGATATAATGACGTAATTGTTTTTAATACTTAATATGGTGGATTCAAAGTTATACAACTTGACCATTTCTTGAAGTTTTCGATTGTTTTTTGTTAAGACAATCGGATATGTGTACTGGGGGTTGTTAGTAGGTTAGAGCATGGAGGTATTATATTGACAGGAGCTCCAACGACCCGACTTCAAACGTCCTATCTGCGAAACCGCCAAATAGTTAAGTAGCTGTTAATTGATAAGATACACTTCACGCTGTTGCATGAATACGGAACTAACCGAAGGGACCGTAAATCCTAACATAGAGGTGGTTTTTAACTGCAGCAGTAAAATTTTGGGATGTATATATCATTGATTCGTCATCAAATCTTAACGTTTGCAAACATTATAAGTTTTCAGTTTAGAGTAGAAAGTATTGATATGTGTTGCTGGATATTTAAAGATCTGATCGAATTGATGTCCTTCACAGAAACTAATGCAAAAAGACACAGAAAAAAAATTTATTAAAGACAATAAAGTTGCTTACTTTCACAGCAACTTCGGCATTTAGTAATTTCAACAGCCTTTTAAGAATTTTAGTTTTCATATTATACATCACGCAAAGTATTTACTGAAGAAAGCAAATTATAAATTATACGTTAATAAATAATTACACAAGTTTAAAACAGGATAAAAGTTCATTGCTTATACTAACAAATAAAAACATATATAATATATTAGTAGACTTTGTCTAGTTATATTAGGTGACGTTCAAGGTCACAAATAAAGGCCAGCATTGCAATTATCACAGATTTCTCAGAAGACGGATATTAACAAAATTGTTCAAAATTTTTGAACTAGAATTTGTTGCACATTGATCTGAATATATAATTATTTGCGTATTTAGCGCACAGCTTAACAGCGAATCCGCCCTTGTTTGGCGGTTGACGGTGTAACCAAGTGCCTTGCTTACACCGTCAAGTTGGCATAATTCGTTGCTTCAAGGACATGCCAGATGACTGTATTATTCACTTAGATAAGAACATGTGAAGGGGTTTCGGACTCATCACCTGTGTATCCCACGGTGGTTCAAAATTAATTCTTTCACCTGCCATCTGTGTATCCCACGGTGGCGTTAATAAATGCAAATCTATTTATCTGAATGTTGATTTATTTGTTGCCATTTACGCAATCTGCGGCAACTAGCTTGTTTCATTTATGGAATGAACAATATTTAACTGATCTTACATCTATCTATAACAAATAACTAAATACCGAAGTTACTGTGAATTTATTTTCTGCATATGCACATTTCGACAACTTATGTCTCTTCAGTACAGATAAAATCTAAACGTTTAGAAGACCATGAACTCAAAGATGTTTAAAAACTGACAGAGAACAAATAACCAATATGATCTAAATGTAAAGCAAAATCAGCTAAGGACAGAGCTTTGCATGAGGGAGATACTCTTTGGTTTCAACAAAATTTACAAAAATTTAGATATTGTAAGGTTTCAAAAATAATCGGCTTTCGGGTCAGCGCCGAAGTACTAACTACTGGGCTGGTGAATATGTTGAACAGTGGATATCTCATATTATCTATATGTTGAACAGTGAATATAAAATATTATCTATATGTTGAAAAGTAAATATCTCATATACATGTTGAACAGTGAAGATCTTATCTATATGTTGAATTATGAATTATCTTATACTAGTATATGCATTTATCAATAATATCTAATTATTAAAGTTGTGGCCAAATACCGCCAATACACTATATATATATTGTTGGTTGTGCCTATAAGCCCATCCGGGATAATAAAATTTAAGTCATGTACTTAAATTTGGTTATCGCGGTGGCTATCATATTATTGGTCTTAAGATGTATCAATGACATTTTTCAAGTGACATCACAAATGGAAATGACCTGCTACTGAAACTTGTCTGCTTGATTCAAATCCCCACCCTCCCACCTGGCCATTTTATTTATGCTACAATATGGCTCTGCCGTGTTTTTCATTTTATATTTTCAGGTCAAAGGATACACCAATACTGTCATTTGCGACGTTTGTGATTTTTGTTTTCAATATTCTACAGCTATAAAAATCTGTGAAGTTACCATATCGTTTAGCAGGGACCAACAACCAGCATATGATGCTGACACCAGTTCGGAAATATGACAAGTTTATACTTCTGCTGTAGTTCAAAAATTTTGCAACTATTAAAAATTTAAAGTTCAATGCTTCCGAGTCGAATTCTACAGCAGATGGAGATGAACAACTCTTGTTGACTGTCAGTCAGTACACAGTATATACATATCTTGGACAAAAGTACAAGTGAACCTCAGCCCTAGTATAGACGTTTCGCGTGAAGAATTATTTGAATTACGCCAGTGGAGAAAAATGATACAATTCAGAACACATGAATATACAAGATGGATAATTTTACATTGCGTATTACTAGAAGAAGACACCACGTAGATGTGTTTGGTGGATAGTGGTGAAGGCATAATTCGCTGCTTCAAGGACATGCCAGATGACTGTATTATTCACTTAGATAAGAACATGTTAAGGGGTTTCGGACTCATCACCTGGGTATCCCATGGTGGTTCAAAATTAATTCTTTCACCTGCCATCTGTGTATCCCACGGTGGCGTTAATATATGCAAATCTATTTATCTGAATGTTGATTTATTTGTTGCCATTTACGCAATCTGCGGCAACTAGCTTGTTTCATTTATGGAATGAACAATCTTTAACTGATCTTACATCTATCTATATGTTGAACAGTGAATATCTCATATTATCTATATGTTGAACAGTGAATATCTCATATTATCTATATGTTGAACAGTGAATATCTTATATTATTCTATAATATATAAATACTAATGGTAAAGTTGCATTGACATTAAAATGAATAAAAAAGGATATTCACTCGATATAAAGGATGTTCACTCCATGAAAAGGATATTCACCGCGGGAAACGTCACGTGCGACATATTTTTAGAAAAAGGGAAATCCCGTATTTATATCGTCCAATCGCATTGCTATGTAACATTGTCGCGTGACAACGTCATCGGCATCACTAAAAACAGAATTGCTTCATCTAAAGAAAAGAAGATCAGCGAAAATGGTGCAAATATGCAAAGAGGAAGACACTTAAAATACGAAACAAGTCAGCGTAACACTGGTAAAGCCGTTCACACAATATTTCGGGAAAAAATCTCCCGACGGATGTCGACAACACATAGCGCAGAATCGTCGCACATTACACAGGTGCAAGGAGTGAAAAGGAAGAACACAAGCATTCATTTAAAAGACAGAAATCATCGATTATTTAGGATAAAAAATTCATTCTTTAAATAAAGTCTTTAAGGAACGTTCGCTTGTTACATTAAAATGTCAATTCCCTCCCTTCTTCACATTCTCCCACCAGTGACGAACAATGGAAAAAAGCCGATACTCAGTGTTAGCTAGAATCTGTAAATTTCTGACAGTAAAGATAATAATAATGTTATATTTATTGTTTTACTTATCCTCAAAATATTTTTTGAAAAGTATATATTTCATTTATTTTATGCAATGTCCATAGCCTCTTTAATTCAACACCCATAGAAAATTTCTAGGTGTATAGTATAATACATAATAAAAAGAATTATTATGTATTTATCGGATAATAGAATAAAACAGTTACTGCCTTTAGTTTCGGTAAATGTGCAGTGTTATTGACTTTTGGGAAAACAGATATTCACCTCGTCATGCGGCTCGATGAATATCTGTTTCCCCAAAAGTCAATAACACTGCACATTTACCTCAACAAAAGCCAGTAACTGTATATTATCTATATGTTGAACAGTGAATATCTCATATTATCTATATGTTGAAAAGTGAATATCTCATATTATCTACATGATGAACAGTGAATATCTTATCTATATGTTGAATTATGAATTATCTTATACTAGTATATGCATTTATCAATAATATCTAATTATTAAAGCTGTGGCCAAATACTGCCAATACACTATATATATATTGATGGTTGTGCCTATAAGCCCATCCGGGATAAACACCTACAATGGCCGGGAACTACAATTTACAAGCGCACTGCACTAGAAAAACAATAATGAAAACAAGAGACAAACATAAATAACGATGGGGACTCAGCATAGCCGGACTTGGTACCAACACTAGCAAAAGCCAGTGGTAGGGTTAAACCGGTTTATGGGTACCCAAACCTCCCCTTTCTCTATCCCGTTTCCCTATAGTATAATAAACATGCAAATAAAACCCAATACAGGTAGACTACTAACTCAATGACCACTATCTTGGAAAAGAAAACATTTCTATAGCTTTCATTTAAATTTTTATACTAATTTTATACTAAGACAAAAAAGCACCGTAAAGTCATTGATTCCAAATGCACAACATCCTTACTGGATTGGTCATTGCATATCATCAACGGTACTTTTAAAGAGTAATTTTCATAGGAACCGTTACATGTAAACCCTGATCCACCATATTAATTAATTTGGCAATACCAATGAAAGAAACCCCGATATAACACCTGTATTCAGGTGTTGGTTTTATAAATATGTTAGTTTAATGAAGTTCATACAGATTTTACTCCTTCTGTCAGTGTGTTGGTCTTCACACATTTCTTAACATCATGACTGTTTGGGATAGTTGTATGAAAAATGAAATAAGGAGTGCAAAATGAGCTTTGCTTTAAGAAATGTCTTTTTACCTTGGTCTTCGCAATAAAATTTTGATCCGTTTAGCGTTTTTGCTGTGAGAGTTCATCAAATTAGTTTTCTTTTGCTGGCCACTATGATAACCTTTTTGTTCAGATACTAGCCTGGTGAATATTAGTGTACACCCAAAAAGGGATGGCTATCGATGTATTTTGGGAAGAATTACAAAGAACTAGCACATCCCAAATTTAAAACGATAAAAAGGCTCTGAATGTGTAAAATCCATTATTTTAATTTCTATACGAAATGGTAATGAGAAGTAGACGACTGGTAATGGAATTGTCAACAAAAGGAAAAAACCGATTTCGTTTGAAAACGTGCAATATATAAGTTTAGGAAAATTTGTTCAGAACTAAAGGGTATCTCCCTCCTGCATAGCTCTGTCCTTAGCTGATTTGTGCTTTTCTATTAATAATTTGTTCTCTTTCGGGTTTTACTAATATTTCGTTTATGCATTTCCAATGTTTGGATTTAATCTGCACTGAAACAATGGCAGTAGAATACCGAAGGAACAAGGGAAGCGAAGAGACATAATTTGTCGAAATGCTCATATGCAGATATTAAATTCACAGTAACCTCGGTATTTTGTTATTTATGAAATCGGTATGGATGGGTAATTCTATAAATGCTTAGATACGATACTAGTATTATCAAAGACTCAGTTGCAACAACCATCATGGTCTGTGAAGGATGCCGTCCATTATTTAACTTCTTGAGTATTGTTTAATTAAAATTACGATGTGCTACATTTTGCATGTTTTTGGTACTTCATTAATCAAATGATAGGAGTGGATCTTAAAACAAGTTTTACAGTATGACACAAGTTTTGTAACTCAGCATTGTCCTCAGCATTAAATGCCCAATTTCACAAAACTCAACAATATTTACAACAATTTATATGTACAAAATTTCTGATTTCTCGATGCTGTTGTGGATTCTATATTTAAATATCAAAACAGGTTATTGACATGCTAATTAAAATTATCTACACTTTGAACCATACAAAACTAACTTGGTACAGGGAGATAACCGACCGAGGTTTCTCAAAGGAGTCTTGTCTCATTGGTAGATTGGTAGCATATCAGGTCAAAATTTGTTTTCCTGTTTCGATGAATAGAGAAACTGTTGCTATATTTTTAAACTTTTATAAAGATGTGTGCTACAACAGTTTGTATTTCCTGATTTGTAGTGATGAACAGCCTTACTGCACGTAGTCTAGTATGATGAGTGTGTACGATTTTATATGACGACATCACAAGATTTTTTATTGGTTAACGTTATCTAGTGAAACCAGCATTTTATAATTTATATTAAGTATAAATAGAAATGAATAGGCAATTCTTTATTAACTTAGGATATTTCATAAGAGTTATCTCCACTTGCTTAAGAGCACATACTTAAGCAATTATGTAATTTACTTTCCTATTATTTAGACTTTCTGGGGTATCCTCTTCTCATTTTTAAGCACAATTATAAGAGCAAAAAATATAATTATATCTAAATAACAAAATACCGAAGTTACTGTTAATTTATTTTCTACATCTCCGCATTTCGACAACTTATGTCTCATCAGTGCAAATCAGATCTAAACAATTGGAAATCCATTAATCGTAAAACATGTAATTCAGCTAAGGACAGAGCTATGCATGAGGGAGATACTCCTTAGTTTTAAACAAAATTTTGCAAAATTTAGATTTTGTAAGTTTCAATACAATATGTGTTCGGGCCAGTTCAGAAGTACTGACTACTGGCTTGGAGAAAAACCCTCGGGGACTAACAGTCTTCCGGTAGTGGTGTCGTCCCAGTGGTCAGTGGTAATAAATAACAAAATACCGAAGTTACTGTTAATTTATTTTCTGTATATGCACATTTCGACAACTTTTGTCTCATCAGTGCAGATCAAACCAAAACATTTTGAAGTCCATTAAACGAAAAACATGTTAAAGCTGATAGAGAAAAAAAGGATCTAAATAGGAAAACCAAAATTTAGCTAAGGACCGAGCGATGCATGAGGGAGATACTCCTTAGTTTTAAAAAATGCAAAATTTAGATATTGCGAGTTTCAATACAATCGGTTTTTGGGGTCAGCACTAAAGTAAGGGAGTAACAATTGTAAGTTGCATTATTATGGTACCGATCCCACAAGGCATATCATTTTGTAATGAATTGAATGTTACTTCATTGTATGTTGCGATACTTGAGTTAGCACTTCAAAAGTAAGAACCAACTTTTTTAATTACATTCACATAAAATATTATTCCTTTCAGATACCAATAGTGAAAGAACAATTATACAGAAGATATACCTGGAAGCATCTTACTGAATGGTACGGAAAACGGAACTTTTGAGATATGAACTCTCGTGTAATTGAAGGCGGAAACGATCGCCTCGGATACCAGTAATAAGGAAAACTTGATTTCTAAACCTACTTAAAAAATACATATCACATAAGAAAAAACTATTTATGAAATTAAAGAGCATTTATAATATTTCCAATATGACATTTTTTAACTAAATTTTGACAAAAAATACGACCTGAAGCGCTACAAATCGATTAAATATCAATCACCCTTAGCTCAACAGTGTTACTTAATTAGTAATTCCCTCTCAATGTATTGATGTATTGATTTTTTACGAATAAAAAAAGATCTGTTTCCGGATAGAACACTATTCAAAAGCTCCGTATTGGCTGTATGTTCACTTAAAACTTGTCCATTGGTTTTTACAGTCTGCCTGAAATTCAATATGTTAAATAATCAGTAAAAATGTAAAACAAAATGAAAGAATCAATGCAAAATTATGTCTGCCGTTTTGTTTTTGATATTAATAAAGAGAAAAAGAAACACGATGTTGATGTTTTCTTCTACATGCCATGGGTGTGTTTGGTGACAACAAGCACTAGGAGAAGATTATTTTCAGAAAGTGTTCGAGTTCGATTCCAATACATTTTACCGCAATAGATCAAAACCATTAAAATAATACCTCTGCTTCCCCATTTGATGGCATAATGTAAGATTGGCAAATAAAAGTTTAACACTTTGTGAAGATCAAAATTTAAAGTGGAAATAAACAAAGTATCTATTGCTGAAGTCATCGCCTTGAACTTTGACCTGTTGACGACTAATCTTCCAATACTTCATCTATATGATAATGCATCTGAAAGTTATGTCCAAGAAACCATTTTCTGCTCAAATTTTATATTCATGCCAATATATGTGACCTTTACTTTTGACCTGTTGTCCCCAAAATCTACAGATTTTTTTCTTATGAATGAAACTTTAGTTCAAATCCATTAAAGATATTCTGAAGGAGTTCTAAATTCTAAATTGTGTTAGACGGATGGATGCAACACCACTACAATATATAAACCAGCTATAAAAATATCAAGCCAGATTACAACGGATAAGATTTATTATATTCTCTGTGTAGATTGACCAACTACATAAATTTTGAATGCAATGATTCTTCGCTCTAGACGTTATTGCAGTAGGTAGTGTGGATATATACAATGATTTATGAATATTTAAATATTTATATTAATGGATATTTTCCAATAAAGTTTCTCTTAATTTTTGACGCGATCGGTATGAAGATAAAATCTTAGCTTGTTTCTACATTGACGCGATTGGCGTGAAGGTACAATCTTAGCTTGTTTCTACATAGATTTTGGCACTGGGAACAAGATGCACCTGGCAGTTTGCCAGCTATTGCTTGTAATTGAAAATCTATTTATTCTTACCTAAATCGAAACATGCTGTTAAAGATAAGTCATACTGAAAGTAAAAGGATTTTGTATTACGTTTACACAACTTGACCTTACTTAACACTATATTTTTTATTTTAACTTTAATTAATGCATAATGAAAAAGTGCTAAGGATTTTTAAAAATAGGTATGATATTTGGTACTTCAAATACTCGACAAACGGATGTTGATAAGATTAAATGGGGGAAAACCATTACAAGCTTTCTTTAAAATATAATGGGGAACCTTATAAAAAGTCAACGGTTTATTGTTTCCTGGGGTGCAGATCAACATATTGCAAGATTAGTCTTTTATATACTTTATATGAACAACATTTCTTTCCAAGTGTTTTGTTATTTTTTATCACTGTTTCGGTGCACCTGATCTCACCCATGGTTTTTCATTGAGTCCGTGTTGTTCATTTTTGTATAAATGTGTGTCTTCATTTTCTTTTCTGAGCCGTGCTCAAGTTAAGTCTTTGTTTCTTTGTTTTTCCGACGTTGCCATTGCCCTTGGATTGTTCGTTTTAGACTGACGGTTCGGTTCTCACTTACTTCATTATAAATCTTAAACTTTTTCGCTTTAAGTTTCACTACCTTGCATTAATCAGCTAAAGATAGAGCTTTGTGCGAAGGATATCTCCTCATTTTTAAACAGAAAATTTTGAAATTGCAGATTTCTGTGCATAACTTTCAAAGATATGATGAAGTAAAAAAGATGTAGGATCTATTGACAAAGCAATTTATGGTATGATTCAAAAAAAGGATGCAGAATCGATCAACAATTAGTTAAAGCTAAATGGAGTAAACTGTGTCATTTATTGGCACAAATTGCAGATTTGAAATACAATCTACGATATGAAATAAAAAAGATGCAGAAATAAGTTTTGATTGATAAAAATGGATATTACCTTTGCTGGTAAAGCAATTTAAAATATGATAAAGAATGTGAAAATGTATAAATATACAGATTTGCAGACGATTTTATGGGCAAAGGAGAGGGGGGCTAAAACCAAGACCGGCATTGAATTAAACTTGAAGTTTAATAAAGTTAACAGCACTAAATAGACACTGTCGAAAAGGCTATTTGAAGAAACTTATTTCACATTGAATTCCGTATTTTGTTATTTAATTAAACCAAATTGTGAGCGAAAATATAACAATCAACAACATTTATTAGACCTTTTTTAAGTGGCAATATTTCTAAATGAAAGCAAAAGATAGCAGGTATACATGGTGACATTTCATTACTTTGATAATAAGGTCTGTAAGTCTCGTCATGTGACTCAAAAGAAACCACGATAAACAAGCTATTCGAAAACGCTTCCCGCCAAAACATGACGTATGAGGATCGTGACGTGCACATTTTTGATTGAAACGTCATACTGGTATATCTTTGTTTTAAACGTAACTTCCGGGTACAGATATTGGTCCCGAAAGTTCAAAAAAATGTACGAGACTTACAGACACTATTGTTATAGAGATATTTTTTTTTAGAAAACAGTACCTTCATTTCATTCCTCGATGTAGTAAAATTTGCAGAAATTTATGCTTACTGTGTCTTCTGAACAATTATGAATAATAAGTTCACAATTAAATAAAAGTGACAACAAAAGTCCGAAGCAATGAGGGAAATACCAGTTAGGAAAATCCGTAAAGATTTTCATATAAAAACAAACGGTAATATATGTAATACTAGTAATATACTGAATTTGAAGACATGGTCACTCATATTGGTAAATGAGAAAAATACCGAAGTTACTGTAAATTTTTGTTTTTGCATGTGGTCATTTCGACAACTCGTGACTCTTTTGTACATCTGCAGAAACTAAATTTACAGTAACCTCGGTAATTTGTTATTTATTACCATTGGGTCGATGCCGCTGCCGGTGAACTGGTAGTCATAGAACTTTCTCCGACCCAGTAGCCAGTACTTTGGTGCTTGGCCGAAAACCAATTTTATTTTAAAACTAGCAACATCTGAATTTAAGGAGATTTTGTTGAAACCCAAGGAGTATCTCCCTAATGCAGAGCTCTGTCCTTGGATGATTTTGGCTTTCCTTTTTAGGTCCTATTGACAATTTGTTCTCTACCAGATTTTACCCATATTTTGGTTTATGGGTTTCTAAATGTTTTGATTTGATCTGTACTGATGAGACATAAGTTGTCGAAATGCGCATATGCAGTTATTAACAGTAACCTCAAAACATTTGAAAGACCCTAAATCAAACGTGTTAAGCTAAAAGAAAAGAAGTAATCAATAAGATCTAAATAAAAGGCCAAAAACAGCTAAAGAATAAATTGCACAATTTCTAAAATTTAAATATTGAAATTTTTCAAATAGAATCGGGTTTCGGGTCAGCACTAAAGTATAGACTACTTGGTTGGTAAATATCCTCGATGATTAATAGTCCACCAACAGAGGCATCGTCAGTAGTAATAAATAACAAAATATGGATGTCACTGTTTTAGGTTCTGAATGTGGCATTTTTGACAACTTATGTCTCTTCAAAGCAGATCAAATCAAAACACGCGGAAGATCATAAATCGAAATATCTGTAAAGCTGGCAGAGAACAAATAATCAGTAAGCTTTAAATGAAAAACCAAAATTACCTAAGGATAGAACTCTGCAAAAGCGATATACTCCTTAGATTTACAAAATTTTCTAGGATTTAGATATTGCAGTCTTCCAGCAGAGGCGTCGGTCCAGTGGTGATAAATATACAAAATGCTGTAAATTTAGTTTCTGCATATGACCACTTCGACAACTTATGTCTCTTCAGTGCACACCAAATACAGCATTTGGAAGACCATAATAAGAACAAAAAGCAATAGGATCTTAATGAAAAGCCCAAGAATAGAGTTCTGCAACAAGAGATACAACCTTTTCTGAAATTTGGAAATTGCATGCTTCCAAGTAAAATAGTTTTATCACATTCTTTCAAGTTCTTTATGCAAATTCTACTACATCAAATGAAATGAAGGTATCGTCTTCTAAACATAATGATGAGAACTTTATAAGAATTCAGTACTGCATTATAATTTTAAAGTAATGAGATGTCACTAGGTATAACTGCCATCTATTGTTTCAAAGTGGAAATATTCCAACTTAATAAATGTTGAAACAATCTATCATAAATTGAAAATTGACAGAAAGATTGTTGTTTAATTGCAATGAAATATTTCTGACAACATTGTTTTGTTCCTTTTCTCAATAACAATCACGAAGTAATTTGTTAAAAGACAATTGAATATTAAGACAAAATTAAAGATAAAATAACAATAGACTGAACTTAACAATCAGATACATATATAACAATAGAATTACAACAGCTTTTAGATGTTTAACTGGCGACACATTTTTAATAAGGTGTCTAACTCTTTGCTTATGTAGCAATAGATGCCAAAAAGAAGTTCAACACATCTTACTTATAATGAGGAGAAGAGTTACTTAGGACATCAAAACTAAAATATGCGTTACCGCTAGATTTTTGACAGCTGGACACTTTGTTGCTTAAATATGAAAAGTGATAAGTATTTTCAAATAGATTCTATATTGTTTTAAGCGTTCATCATCACGTCGAAGCCTCTGCTGGTGGACTGTTGATCCCCGAGGGTATTCACCAAACAAGTAGCCAGTACTTCGGTGATGGCCCGAAAACCGATTTTATTTGGAAACTTGCAATATCTAAATTTAGAAAATTTTATTTAAAACTAAGGAGTATCTCCCTCTTGCAAAAGCTCTGTCCTTAGCTGATTTTGGCTTACATATTTAGATCATATTGGTTATTTATTCTCTATCAGGTTTTACACGTATTTGGTTTATGGACTTCCAACTGTTTTGATTTTATCTGCACTGAAGAGACATAAGTTGTCGTAATGCGCATATGCAGAAACAAAATTTACAGTAACTTCAGTGTTTCTGTTAGATATTTCTTATGGTGTAGACAACATCTTGTCCAGAATATCAAAGAAAAGAGAAAAATAATGTTTCAATATTGTTCACAGCATTCGATATAAATTTGTAAATTTCAGACAAATGCAAAAACCAACACTATTAAATAATAAAATACCGAAGTTACTGTAAATTCACTTTAAATTCTCTTTAAGAAAAGTTATTATAATCAGAAAGTTCAAAAGACATATTAACATAATTTAAAAGTAAAGATTACCTTATCTTCGCTTTACGCTATTTAACATCTCAGTTATATATCCCCTGAAATTTAGATCTGCGGAAAAAATAACCCCCTATACCATATTAGAAAACATAGAACTTGCAATGCGAGATATGTAGCCATGAACAAGCTGAACTCATTGGATAATCTTAACGTTTTTCTTGGACAAATCATCTTTTTCAGTCGCCTCTTAAACTAGTAATGCTCCTGGTCACAAATTTCAGCATCTTACAACCTGTACAAGTTTGAAAAAGTGTCAACAATATGGATTGTGACAAAATATATCAGTTACAATTGCAGAGAAAACTTTCACGAAAAATTACTCTGTGACGTTGAATGTGTAAAAAATGACATGTTGGTAACAGAAAGTAGCATCCCGACAAAACAAAGCTTATGACATTTTCAGATATGCATCGTTGACCATTGTTTAGACAGCTTAAAATTTCCTGACTGAATCAGTCAACAAGAAGTATCGCTATGACAGGTATGAAAATGAATTCCAAGACATTTCATGACCATACTAAGCTCGAGACAAAATTAAAGATTTGTTTCATTTATCATAGACGAAAAGACTTTTGAAAAAAAATTACTCTATAATGCTAAAAGCGACAAATGTTGAGTAGGTAGACAAGAAGTAGTATTTCAAGAGTTTTAAAAATGCATCAAACAATATGGCATCATCATACAAACCTTTTGACAAAAATGATTTTTTTTATCAATTACCATCGAAGAGAAAAACTGTCATAAATTCACCAAGTCGCTAAATATGAAGTAGTTACTAATAAGTAAGTATGCAGTAATGCTAAAAATACTCAAAAAGTGCAAGATCATATATATATAACGCTTGTGACAAAATTTCAAGATTTCATTTTCGTAAAGCTTCTCTCTGCAATGAAATCTTAAACTTTTGTGACAGAATTGTGACACTGAATGACGGAATGACGAACACGGGTAAAACAATATACACCCTTCTCTGTCGGAGCGAGGATAAAATGATTATTAGAATACAAATATGTAGAAATGGTAAATATTGGACATAAAGGCAATAGCTCCAATTTGCTGAATATTTGTACAATTTCAAACTCTGCCTCATCTTCTTGTAATATTTGTTCTATGAAATTTATAGAAATTTACCAATTTTATAAAAATTCTAACCCCTTAAAAATGGCAGGTATATACTCGGTAGATGTCCTTGGTACTAGATTTGGCATTCTTTTTCGATATTTTTGGCAAGTACTTCTTTCTAAAACTTTTTGGATTATGGCTTTCCATATTATTTAATTCAAACGCTACTGAAGAGAGGTTACTCCTTGAAACACGTGTACAGCTAACAAAATTAACTGTCTATTCTACAATTTGGGTATTTTTGTATATTTAGAGTGACAAAAACTATTCAAACAGGAAATTTTTTCACAAAGGACAATAACTCAAAAAACGGCTAAACAAATTTTCTTGAATTTATTCCTACCATCATAAAAAAGTTTGATTGTGCCATCCTATACCTGACTCTTGAGACGACATAAAAGATGCTAAGTGATAGCTGTATTACCTGTAGAATGTAGTGGTTTATTTCCGTAAATCTGCTAGATATGTATGGACGACTGAATGCAAGTGACAGCTTAAGAATTAGACGTTTAGATTCGGTGACAGCAATATAAGTGACTCCTCGACATACTTTACTATAAGACGACTTAAACACAACTCATAAAGGTAAGCAATATTCTTTGACAGCGTGACACAAAAGATGACATTTGCCACATAACTTATCTAGAGACTTACAATGATGAATATCCATTATTTCCTGAACAATTACTCGTTACTTCAATATTCATTCCCTATTACTTGTTACTTCAGTATTCCTTCTCGAAAGATATAACGTACCTGGATATACGACATGAATGCGGAACCAAAGCACATATAACCTCTGAGAGTTTGCTGTTAAATAACAAGTGATAAATAAATAATATTTTTATTATATTAAAACTTCAATTTGGCCCTTGGGAGTCAAGTTCTCAGCGAAAGGGAACTTTTGCTCCAGGCCCTGTCGATGACACTCGATGTAGGAGACAGCCAAGCCCCATGGACAGGACACTCCGCCAATCAACCGGAACTGTGAGTTCCTAGGAGGGGATGAAGCGATGCTCCATCTCGCAGCTGGAAGCTACGATAAAAGAGGGTTAAGTTGACGGTGGAGAGAGAAACATGTGTATTCAATTACTTGGGACATGAGAAATATGACCAGTGGTCAATTTCGGAAGGGAAACTTTATTAAACACAACTGGTTTCCTGAGACTTCACACCCATATTCAGTGTAGAGTTGAAGACGTGAGATGGGAGGTGGGAGGGTATTTTTTTCTTTCCAAAACTGTTTTACGTATTTCTTTGTCGGTAGCAAACTTTAGACTGATTACAGATGCCAGAGAGAAACTAGAGAAGGGTAGCGATAGTGCAGATCTCTTTCCCTTATAAGGAGCGCCCATCATACCGAGTTATGAATATGCAACAGTTCGCACCATCATAGCAATAAACAACGCTTATACTTGTATAAGCTTCTATTTATTCCTATGTTTTTTAAGGCATGGCGCAAAGCTTTATTTCGGGTGGAAACAAACTGGCTAATTTTAATTGGCCATTTATCATAAAGCATTATTGTTAAATTTCAAAAGATTTAGTTTTTTTATTGTTTTTTTTTTCAGAGGAGAAGGTCCTTCAGTTACTGATCTTGACGAAAAATATCACATGCCGGACTCCTTCAATGATGGCAAAAGCTCTCATCCGGGTTTTTAGAAACGACTTTATCTAAATGGTCACCAAGGATTTTATTAATTTGTCGGTTACTACAACCTCATAATCCAGTCCGAAAAGTCATTTTTTTTAAATGATGTCCCTTCTAAACATTTCAGCTAGGTTGGCGTTTACATAATCAGCCATATGTCTGTAAATTGTGCGCAGTAGGATCTGAAAGTCTCGTCATGTGACACCGAGATTTCACAATAAAATTGAAATTCGAAAACGTTTCCTACCAAAACATGACGTTTTTAGATTGTGACGTTCAGTTTTTTGTTTGGTACGTCATATATTGTCGTGAAAAATGCAACTTCCGGGTACAAAAATTGTACCCGGAAGTGTCAAAATTGAACGAGACTTACAGACCCTGTAACGATTTGATATTAAGCTTGTTCATGTATGTAAATCACACAGGAACGATGCAATAAATTAGTACAGCAATATTTCCAAAATTAGAAAGAATAACAATGGGAATTTTATTGTAGGTTAAATTGTTTTTAGTTGGTGTTAAATGTGTTCACAGCCATCACACAAAAAAATAAGTTGCGACAAAAATTACCCGGGGGAACACAATTCCTATATGGTAAGATACTCAAAGGTTTATTCTTTAAAGGAAATTTGAAATAAAAGTTTTCAAAGATGTATACATTTATTCATAAAGACATACCGTTGCTAAGGTTTAAAATGGGGTGGTATGTATCATTTGTTCAGTTTGGCGGGTAATGCTATTTTAAACCATTGCAGGGTCACTCACAGGGATCAATAAACCTCAGTGCGGCAAATAGTACGAAATCAAGTGGACTATTTGGGGTTTTTTATCTTAATATCTATATAGATGTAGTCGAGTAAATTTACTATTCAATTTAATACAAGTAAAGAAAATCTGGCAAAAAAATAAATAAGGTTATCTATTGGGCCTCTCATTGTGAGTTGTATTCTATCACGTGGATACGTAAAAGCAATTTCTTTACTAAAATAGAGCGAGGATGTTTTACTGTTTACAGAACGCAGAAATCAGTCTACCAATTTTGAAGAAAATACGGAGATGTGGGTTTTATTCATCCAAATTGATAGGCACTAACTATAGTCCACCTAAAATATTTATTGCAATCGAAGAGCAAACGATTACATTATTTTTATACTGTAGTGAAATACATGATATCAAAACTTTTTTTTTAAATTCAAAACAACTTTTTAAATTTTGCAACTATACGTAGGCATTCAATTAACAGCTCAATTTCTTTTGTTCAATACAAGTCACATATCAACTAAATAAGTGTTACAAGTATTTGCGCTCCTTTTCAAATATATTTCAATAAAAGACTGTCCTTTATAAAACTATAAACTGTCCTTAATAAATTTAAACCTTGACACCTTAGAACGGAAATACACAGTGTGTTATACATATTTTGAATATATAAACTATCAAATGTATAAATTAATCAGGATATTGTACCATTTGACGCCCCGAAAAGAAGTTCTACACAATTAACCTTTCAACTGATAATTTCCAGCCACGTGCGTCTTTGGCAAATATATTTTATTCCATTTAATCAATTTAAATTCATCACGATAACACATTTTGTGGATTATAATATGAGTTAATACACTCTAGACACATAAGATGATATCTTATGATATGTTAAACGCCCGTCAAAGATCATATCAAAAGTTTATTGGTCAAATCTTTCCAATGAATAATTTTACCAATTTGAAAATACTTGATACGCCACCGTCTGTCAATTAATATTGAACTGTGACCAAAACAATAGAATTATGCAGAAATATTATTTATCTGTTGTTGAAATAACAATATAAAATTAAAACAATTAAAAATTAGTAAAGATATTAACAATTCTATCTTACATGAAAACAATGTCATTCACATCTATAGACGCCTATATGGTTATGAACTAAATTTGGCCGTCGTTGTGGAAAATATTGATTAGACAAAAAGTGAATTCAGGGCCTACCATTACCAAAGTCGTACCAGCCGATTCAAACATTTTCTGGAAAGTGAGTAGACGAACGTATAATCACCCTAGATAGTGTGTGACCCAGTGGTTTCTCTGCTCGAGATATTAAGGTCACCAAAGAGCTTGCTCATAAGGTCAGCCTAGAGCTTGCTCGAGGATGACCTTCATTTCAAGGGGAGAGAAATAACTAAATACCGAAGTTACTGTGAATTTAAATTCTGCATATGCGCATTTCGACAACTTATGAGAGAAACTACACTATCTAGGGTGGTGACTGTTATATTATATCGAATTTTCTTGTTCACATGCAATTATATGCGATCAAACAATAACCGGTTTACCAAGCGAAATATCAAATGTCATGTGACACGATTTGAACAAATCAGATTATAGATATTTAAATGAGTATATACAATTTTATATTCTCAAGAGTTTTCCTTTCAAATGGCTTACATAATTAAAAAAAATGATAATCGTAGAGTGGATTTGCAACAGGAATTTCTGTTGAGTTGCTATCGAAAAGGGTGTTTTTCGTGCCATAAAACCTGTTAAACCCACCATTAGTTTTAAATGGCTTATCTAAGTCAAAACCATTGTGGTTAACAATTTTTGTGGTGGTTTTGCTCCTGCTTTGTCTTTTTATGCCCCGGATCTTTAGATACGGCTGATGTTGCTTTTATCGTATTTATGCATGTCTGTCTGTCTGTCTGTCTGTTTGTCTTGTCCGTAACTTTAACCTGGCTCATAACGTTTGAACCAGATGCAATAGAACCTTTATATTTGATATGTATGAAAATGAAAGGAAATGGGGTAAATGTCAAGGAGACAACATCCCATATCCAGGTTAAAACGACAAAAAACAAAACATTTAGGGGTCACCATATGGTTTTCAACACAGTGAGGAACCTCACACCATATAGTAAGCCCTAAATGCCCCAAAAAGGTAAAAAGTGAATAAATCAATGGAAACAAACCACATCCAATAACCCAAATATCAAGAAACTAAAATTTTATAAGAAGACAAGGACAAGCCAATGACCAACATATTCCTGACTTGGGACAGACGCAAAAATTGCGGTGGGGTTAAACTCGTTTTCTTGGATCCAAACCCTCTCCCTATGTGTGGTGAATGGCTAAAAATAAATACACAAAAAGACTCACAGTAAAAATCAAACTAGAAAAAAGTCCAACTTATCAAGACGAGTACCCTTACAATGAAGTACATAAAACATGAAGACAATACACACAGGTACTGTCCGGACAAATGCTCGCAGTTACTGACAGCTAGCTAAGGACATAATTTCCGTTGACTATGATATCAAGCCCTCTGACATATGAAATTTCAATTGAAATACTTATAAATAGATTTGGTATAACAACAACATCAATTATGAAAGAAGAACATGATATTGTGCAATGCCAAATACTGCCAATATGAAAAATTGTTTAAATTTAGTTATGGTGTAGAGCATTTAGGAGATGATCAATATTTTTGCCAACAAAAACCAGAAGTAAAGATTTAACAACAATGCTGTATTTATATCCTTTATGAATAAGTTTGTTCAACGGATTAATAAGTTTGGAAGGACAATTTTTGAATTTATGCGCTTTGTAAATGATATT
>MJUU01020563.1:65614-105037 GCA_002080025.1 Modiolus philippinarum
TTTTTTTCCATAAATAACCAATCTTTTGCTAAAGGATTCCAATCGAAATAGCCTCCAGAACTAGAGATAAAGGCATTGTTTTCATATAAGATAAATTTGGGACTCGTAAAGGGTCATAAAATAAAAGATGCTAGATCCTCCAGTCCCACCTTAAGATATATTGAAAATGTTTTTTTTTCATAAATAATCCATCTTTTGCTAAAGGATTCCAATCGAAATAGCCTCCAGAACTAGAGATAAAGGTAACAAAAGAAACACCAGATCTACCTTTTTTTTAATTTCCTTGGCAAGGACAGTAATATTCCATCTTCTCTTGTCTACGGAGTTCATGTTTCACAACTGATTCGTTTTGCGATAGCTAGCACGAATTAGACAGACTTTCTCATAAGACGTAGTTATATTCACGACCGGCTTCAAAAATTCTGTCTCATACGATCCCTTCTCACGGGGTCTACATTTCACAACTTGTTCGATATGCACGAGTATGTAGTGATGTTTCTGACTTCAACGACCGAAATCTTTGTCTCACTGAAAAACTTCTGCATCAAGGGTTTAGATATCATAAATTGATAAAAACATTCTCTAAATTTTATTATAGATACATTGACTTATGAAGAAAATTTGGTTCTACATGCAGGGCTCTTATACATCAGGGCAGTTAACATCCAAACTTCTATGGCAATATCATTTACAAAGCGCATAAATTCAAAAATTGTCCTTCCAAACTTATTAATCCGTTGAACAAACTTATTCATAAAGGATATAAATACAGCATTGCTGTTAAATCTTTACTTCTGGTTTTTGTTGGCAAAAATATTGATCATCTCCTAAATGCTTTACACCATAACTAAATTTTAAAGAATTTTTCATATTGGCAGTATTTAGCATTGTACAATATCATGTTCTTCTTTCATAATTGATGATGTTGTTATACCAAATCTATTTAGAAGTATTTCAATTGAAGTTTTATATGTATCATAGTCAACGGAAATTATGTCCTTAGCTAGCCGTCAGTCACTGCGAGCATTTGTCCGGACAGTACCTGTGTGTATAGTCTACATGTTTTATGTACTTCATTGTAAGGGTACTCGTCTTGATAAGTTGGACATTTTTCTAGTTTGATTTTTATTGTGAGTCTTTTTGTGTATTTATCTTTTAGCCATTCACCACACATGGGGGGTGGTTGGATCCAAGAAAATGAGTTTAACCCCACCGCAATTTTTGCGCCTGTCCCAAGTCAGGAATATGTTGGTCATTGGCTTGTCCTTGTCGTCTTATAAGATTTTAGGTCCTTGATATTTGGGTTATTGGATGTGGTTGTTTCCATTGATTTTTTCTCTGTTTTACCTTTTTGGGGCCATTTAGGGCTTGTTGTATGGTGTGAGGTTCCTCACTGTGTTGAAGACCGTACGGTGATCCCTAGATGCTTTGTTTTGGGTCGTTTTAACCTGGATATGGGATGTTGGTCTCCTTGACATTTACCCCATTTCCTTTCTTTTTCATATAAAAAGTTCTTTTATAGAAATCAGTCCCTTCATGAAAATTTGCAGTCCGAAATGTGATTCAACGATTCTCTTTTTTTTACTTTACACTGGGATGATCTTTTTTTATTGTCTTCAACGTTTCATTGGCAATTTCTGTTGAGTTGATACCGGACACGACCGCAATGAAAGGGGACGTTTGGACGTCATAAAACTTTATTTGAAATACCTGTTCCGGTGTTCTATAGCCATTTTTCCCCCATGCCAGTTTTTCCGGGGGAAATATTGGCATATGCTGATTTTTCCCCCTGGAAAATTAACACACAAATTTCCCCCTTACTGAACACGGGGGAAAAATGAGATCATTGCCATTTTTCCCCTTTCGATTTTAAAGATGCTCATTTTCCCCCTAATACTAAAACGTCGGCGACATAATTGATATCATGAAAATCACTTTCTAAATTGTGGAATCAGTCAGATACCACTCCCCCCTTCTCCACACACAAACACACGCACACACGAATCACACGAATGAAATAAAATTTGACTAAAGGGAAAAGAAAAATAAAAGAAATTAAGTGACGAAATTTCAATTTCAAAGTATACAGATCTAAAGACAATCATGTTAAATAGCTTTGCAAAATCAAGATCACAGACAATTGATAAAGGGATTCTCAATAGTTTCTAAAGTTGTGGCACGACAGGCAAAACGGACGGATCGACGGACGGAAGTTATCATAAAAAATCTTGTGGTGTTGATTTGTTATAAAGTAAGCCAGCCAGAAAACCTGTCAGTTTTAACGTTGATACATGTTGTTTTAAATAATTATAAATATTTTTAGTGCTTTTGTTACTTTGTGGTGTGTGGCGATAAGTATAGTGGTATAAGTTGAAAAATATGATAAGGATTTGAATCTAAATCCGAAAGGAAGCTTCATTAATGTTTTGTCAAAATTGGGAGAGTGGTGTATAAGTTTTTTTTATGTGTAATCTCGACACACGGACAACGGATGTTTTAAATTGTTAATCTAAGCTCAGACAGAGTGATAGGTCAGGCTTTATAGAAAATGGACAAGTAATCTTGTGGGGGGGAAACTAGCATGGGGGAAAAGATGGCAATATGTATACAAATTGCCAGTTTTCCGCGGGGGAAAACTGATAATGATCTCAATTTTCCCCGGGGGAAAAATGAGATCGAACTCATTTTTGCCACGGGGAAAATCTAGCATGGGGTAAAAATGACAATATAACACCGGATCAGGATCAATGTTGTCCACAAATTTCTTCCTGCTTTATCTTTCTGTCTCTTGGACTTTGCTCTTGGCAATTCTGTTTGGTAATTTTGTTTTTACCCCAGTTTGTTAATTTCATTACTAATTTCAATTGGTTTAACTAGATATTGTTATTTTACTATAAAGGCAAATACTATTTCTAATTGATTCTATTGTTTGGTCACAGTTAAATACGACAGTAGCGTATCGTATATTTTCAGATTGTTAAAATAATTCATTGCCACCGCGACTGAAATAGGAAATGACAACATTTGGATTTAATTTCCATACCACAGTATGCATTGTCCAAGAAATCCAAGAGAATATTACTAATATTTAATCAAAGCTAAAGACCTGTTATGAGCATTTCTTTTGTTATTCAAGACACTTTAATTCTTGTAAATGTCTTTGACTATTCCATCTATCTTTTGTCTTTCCATTGATTCTCTCGATTTCGAAGCACTTTAACTGATAATTTACCTCATATTATTTACTTACCACGAATTAATTACCTCGAAATAACTACTTCTACCTCATTTATTTTTATGCAGACAAGTTTCATGTTGTAAAAAATCCCGGCCCAAGGATAGAACCTACGCTACTTTACTGTGATATCATGGTGGATAAACCACGTGTGGCGAATAGATGTAAGAAAATATATTTAAATAACAAAATAAGGAATTTACATGAATTCAGGTAATCTTTAAAATGCAATCAAATTGGTATTTATGTAATAAAAGTAAATACATATCTGACGCAAGATCAATATAAAAGAAAACTTTTCCGCATGTAGATTTTTTCCGCATATAGAACAAAAAAGAAATTAATTTACTATTTGATAGATAAAGCCTTAATAAACTGATAAATAAACATGAGTAGAAGATTATAGTTTGATGATGGGATGTCAGTTTTTATTTTTTCACACACATTTTTTGCATTTTTAATATTTTGTACGGTCTTTAAGTGAGATAAAGTATGTTTAAAATTAAAGTGCTTCGTAAGAAAAGGGATGGTTAAAATGCCTTCTCGCAACCACCCCCTTTCGCACGAAGCACTGTAATTCAATTAATTTCTATGAAACATACTTTATGGTGGCTTTGAGTTGTTATTACTCCCCTTTGGGTCGTTGTCGCTTTGACACATTCCCCGTTTCCCTTCTTTTTTCTATCTAAGCATTACATAAAACTGCCGGTCACACTGTTGAAGAAGTTGAACTTGATTGTAAGTCAAATATGCGGAAAAATGGCCAGAGTGACCTTATTCTGGCTGGATGCTGACTATGTCTCATATAGTTTGTAGATGCGCTTTATTAGCTTTAGAAACTTTGATTCCGGTTCGAACTTTCGTAAATTTCCAGTAAATGTCAAACACTCATATTTTTGTTTTCTTTTTATTTTGGCATCAAATCTCATATTTTGGCAGTGTTTGGAAAAATTCTGAATACTTAGAATTCTTAAAGGTGATTCCAATGTTGTAAATATCTTATTATTTATTTTTTAATTAATTTATTTATTTCATATTTTGGGGGTGGGATTCTACCAAGCAACAATACTCTCAGAATTTGTTTCAATTAGAATGTTAATTTACACTAATTTGATTTTGAATATATTTTATTCCAATTTTAGTATAAATTTTCTAAAAGTGCTTTTTTTTTCTTTTTTTTTCTTTTTTTTTTTTCTTTTTTTTTTTATTTTTTTTAATTTTGTATTAAAACGGTTAAAGAATGTGTTTGGTAATTTTCCTAAAACTTAAAGACTAATTGTTTTTCAAATTCTAACATGTAATCATAAATTTTAGCGATCTTTCTGACAACAGCAATATTTTGGAAAATCAAGACAGTGCATGGATGGCCAACTTTTCAATGACGCCACTTCTAGTGTAAAAAAACAATAGCGTGACTGTCCATGGTGTTTTTTTTGTAAAATAATAAATCTACAGTTTTCGATGAGAAATTTTTTATTTGGCAAATCATTTGAACATAAATCAGAGGTGTGCAAGGTACCTTGAATTTGATTTTTGGTTTTAGTTCTAAAACATCAGTTGTTGATCTTGGTCATTTTACGTGAAATATCTGTCATTTGGCTACCATATATTTTCGGAGCAAAAATTTAGATGATGCAAGGTTCCAAATAGAATCGGCTTTCGGGTCAGTACCGAAGTACTGACTACTGGGCTGGTGAATACCCTCGGGGACTAACAGTCCACCAGCAGAGGCATCGACCCAGTGGTAACAAANACTGTGAATTTAATTTCTGCATATGCGCATTTCGACAACTTATGTCTCTTCAGTGCAGATAAAATCTAAACGTTTGGAAGACCATTAACTCAATGATGTTTAAAACTGATAGAGAACAAATAATCAATATGATTTACAAAAATTTAGATATTGCAAGTTTTCCAATAAATTCTGTTTTCGGGCCAGCACCGAAGTCCTGCCTACTGGTTTGGTGAACACCCTCGGGAACTAACAATCCCCAAGCAGAGGCATCGGCCCAGTGCTAATAAATTTCAAAATACCGAAGTTACTGTGAATTTAGATTTTGCATATGCCCATTTCGACAACTTATTTATCCTAAATGCAGATCAAGTTAAAACACTTGGAAATCAATAAATGGGACATATGTCAAAGGTTCATATACATATATTTAAAAAAATATGTTTTACGTGCCATGATACACAGAGTGTGAAGTGAAATTCATGCTGTTATGTTCACTCTAAAAGAGATATTGCTTTCTGTGTAACATTTTTAAATGAAGATTGGTTCTTGCGACACTACAAAATGCAGTGTTTCCGCGTGAAATTCATTTATTAGCCATTGTTAACATGGAACGATACTTGATTTAAGAGGTCACCTTTGGGAGGAGTCAAGCATTTGAAGTCAGATTCATTTCATATGAAATACAATATGAACGAAACTATAAAATGTGACCATGAAAATCAGGTGGCTGCCTTTTAAGGTGACCGCTTAGGCGAGGATCACTATTTGTCGTGTTCCATGAAAAGTATCCAAAAAAAATGTACAATTCATTTTAAATTCTCGTCCCTATTGAAATAACATCCTTTATCTAGTACGTACATGTACAGTACCCTGTGAAGACTGACTAGTAAGTAATGCTCTTTTCATCATAACGGTAATCTCTTAAAGGTAATTGATGTATTTTACAGATAAGATGTATTTTAAAGTTTTATTTCGCAACAAACTTAAAGAAATGGAATAGCTAGGGTAAAGGGGTATATAGGAGAAAATTGATTGATTGATTAATTGACGTTTTACGCCAACGTCAGCAATATTTCATCTATATCATGGCGAAATAGGAGAATTCAAAACTTAATTCACTATCATGTACCCGAAGAGGAATGTATACAACAATTTCTAGACTTAAAATATTAGTATTTTTTCCTCAAACAATTTCAACATCCACGTAGAAAAAATAACTGTTAGAAACGCACAGCATAATAACAAAGAAGACGTTTTTATTGAATGTCTAACCGATATTGTTGGCATTTACCATAATAATTACAGCACGAAGGTTATATTATATAACATCTAAAGAATTCATGAAAATTCTTAATTCCTTTCTTTTTTAAAATACAAAAATACTGAAGTTGCAGAAAAAACAGTAAATTTCAATTTACTGTAAAACTGCATTTGTACTTGTTTACATTAGGAAGCCGCTCTAGGGCTTCAATCAAACATTCCTTCCCACGATTCCGTTCCTCGACTAGACAAGGCTTTTTAGAAAAGGAAGAAAAATATGCATTAAATACTAAAATAACATTAAATATAAGAGTATTGTCGCACGCATTTTCTCCCAATTTAAACCCTTTTAATGTTTTTCGAGACTTATTCTGGTCAATTCTATTCAATTGACTTTAAATAAAAAATACTCACAACTAAAACAACAAATAGCCAATTATCAATATTTAGCTAGACATCTACTAAAAACACTTATTTCCATTGACGGCATATCATTATCAATTTACAACAATATGGATTTACAGAAACAAATGATCATAGATAAGACAATTTATAATATAAAAAGGTCAATAGCTGATTATTGATTTATGTACACACCTTATATGTATCACAATAATAATTACAAAATACCGAAGTAACTGTCAGGTTAGTTTCTGCATATATGCGCATTTTGACAACTTATGTCTCTTCAGTGCAGATAAAATCAAAACACTTGGAAGTCCATAATCCGAAAAACGTGTAAAAGCTGAAAGAGAACAACAACCAATAGGATCTAAATAAAAGGCCAAAATTCAGCTAAGGACAGGGTTATGCAAGAGGAAAATACTCCTTAGTTTTGAAAATTTAGATATTACAAGAAGTTTTAAGATAAATCGGTTTTCGGGTAAGCACCGAAGTACTGAATACTGGGTTGACGAGTACCCTCGGGGACTAACAGTCCATCGGCAGAGACATCGGTCCAGTGGCAATAAATAACAAAATACCGAAGTTACTGTAAATTAAAAGTCTGCATATGCGCATTTCGACAACTTATGCAAGTGTCTTTTTGTTTTTGATTTCGTTTATTGTACATTGATTGATGTCGAACCTTTTTCTGTTTAGGAGAAAAATATTAATATGTTATAAATGTGGAGAAGATAATAAGAAAACACTTACATAGCCGAAAATTACAATCACTTGCAACAATCTACCAGGGAACTGCACACAAAAAAACCTTAAAAAGACAAAAGATATACGTAGATAGCGATAGGAACTTGGGATAACCGGACTTTGTACCGGTACTAGCAAGAGCTAGCGGTAGGGTTAAACCGGTTTATGGGTACCCAGACCTTCATTTTTTTCTGTCCAGAAATTACATACATTCCTGTCGTACCAATATGACAAATGGTTTTTGTGCATTGCCACTAACAAGTCCAAAAATTACATACATTCCTTTTCAGGAATATGACACTAAACGGGGGTAATAACAAAATAAATGAAAACCGAACCGTCAGTCAAAAGAACGAACAATCCACGGATAATGGCAACATTAGAAATACTTAGAAACAGGGACACCACATGAGTACGGGACAAAAAAGAAAAATAAAGACACACTTACAAACGAACAACACGGACCCAATAAAAACCATGTTTTTATTTATTAGTTTTCAATCTTAACCACGGTCTTGCCATTTTTTAAAGTTTAATGGGAAGTAAAATGTAAACCTTAAACTAAAACACAGACCTAAAATATGAGCAGATGTTCAACGATATCCCATTTATGAAGAAAACATCAAAATACTGAAGAGAACACGCTCTACGTAGTCAAGTGGTTAAGAGGGTAAGTCATTGTAGTTTATAAACATTGCTGAGAGAGTTCGAGACCAACATTAAAAGAACAAACAAAAAATTATAAATAAATTAGATATAAATTAGTGCTCTTGAATATAACCGTAATAATAAGCATCATCCTCTCTGCCCTCAATGCCCAGAATATGATAATCCTGTTTTAACAGAATGATTCTCTTTTATTCGTCATAATCGTACGCCAAAAAAAATCGTGCACATGACATAAAAAGAGCGAAACTCTAAAGGGCAAAAGTAAAGTTACAAAGCAATTTTAAACCAATATGAACACGTAATGGCCCTGTATCACTGTAACGCATACCACCAAACGTGTGAAAATATTTTTTATACACTTGTGTGTGTGTGTGTGAGCATTAGAGGCATGCTAATAACACACAACACATAGCTCGAAATAAGTAGGCATGCCTTCCTGAACATTATGTAATGATGCTGGCGTGCGTTGTTGAACGTTGCGTGCGGTTGAAAATTTTGAACATGGTCAAAATTTCAGGACGTTTTCCAACGTGTTTGTTGGTCAATTATGCCAAGGTTAGACGATCGCCAGAAGTATGCTATACACACGTTATATAGAAAAGTAATAGTTTCTCGAACGTTGTTTTGAACGTGTAAAGAACGAAAACCAAGTTTAAATTATACAAACGAATTACCTATGAGCCAATGTTTTATTATAACAAAATGGTTGAAAAACAAGCAAAATTCAACAGGAATCTAAATCACTATTTTATTTCAGCATTAAATTTACGTTTGTATTATTTCTTAAATAAATTTTGTAATTTTTTGGGGGGACCTGTCCCTCCTGCAAATCCGTTCTTATTTTTTGGGGTCATTTCTATCGATGTCTACCATGGAAAATAATATTGGAATGAAGAATTTCAGACTGATCTAATGAAAGATCGTCAAAACGCAATGCAGACGTCCTATCCATGCTAAACGACCGATATAGATGCGTTCGGTATACGTAAAGTACGCTAGTAAAACTCCTTTGAAGAGATATCTTGTCGTTTTTTCGCACGTTGTATTGAACTGTGAAGAATACGTACCATGTGTTCTTGTAACTAACGAATAACGTATCAATTATTGTTTTATTATTAAATAAATGGTTCATAACCATGCATAAATTCTGCGGAAATGTCAATTTCTGCTTTATATGAGCATCAGCATAACTTGGAATCAAATAAATTTTTGATTTTGCTTGATCCTTGTCCTCCAGATCGTTTACATTGTCATAAGTCTCTGCCTTTGATAATAACCCTCGGATGGTGAAATAAACTGATTTTACCAAAGACTGGTCTTCAACACTCTACGGTCGTTGTGCTTGCGTTCAGCAAGAGAAAAATACGCAAGTGGAGCTTTCTCAAACGTGGCTGTACGCTATTTCAGGTTTTGTGAGCGCTGCAGAAGGATAAGTTTCCCGTGCATTTTAGGTCGTTAGTTTGACGTTATGGATGCGTCCAACATTTACATAACAACTAATCCCAAATTATGGTCATTGAGAAATCATCATCAAGTGACCGAAAATGATTTTAATTTTTTTTTCATTGCTAATAGGATAAGGTTGAAAGAACACGATTGACGTATGCCAATTTTTCAGGTCTGAATTTTAATATAAGGTTCAGACGCGGATCCAGGAAATTTTAAAAGGGGAAAGGGGTTCCGATTTAAAAATGAAAGGAAATTTCGCGAAAATTTTTGGGGTATTTCTTAGTAAAACATCAGGATTTTCACTAAAAAATACATGATTGTCCAAAAAAGGGGGTTCCAACCCCCAGAACCCCCCCCTTGGATCCGCCAATGAGGTTTGCATTTTACTTTCCCTATTTAACTTTGAAATAACAAAATTATCGTATAGAATTGTCAAGAGCCAGAGCCCAAGAGGCAAAAAGACAAAGCAGATGTAAACCCCGGGAAAAAATGTCTACCGCAATTGTCCTGACTTTGTACAGGTATTTCAAACATAATAAAGAATTGGTGGTTAAATCGGTTTCATGATGCACCAATCCTCCCCTTCCATTGCGATAGAGTCCGGCAGCAACACAACAACCATTGCTGTTGAAGGGTCGTAGACAGTAAAAAGAAATAAGAATCCCAGTATTATGTAAAAAAGAGAATGCCGAACCTTCAAATTTTTCCACAAGGGACTGATATCTAAAGAACTTTTAATGGCCGTATGAGAAGCCTTGATTAATAAGGCAGGCACGGAGATAACTATGTCTAATGAGAAAGTAGGTATAATACATCGGCAAACGAAAACCGAAGAAAAAATGAAAGGGGAATTCTAAAATCATAAATCATCGAAAATTCTCTTCCTGTCTTAAATGAAAATAATATTCCGGATTTGATGGGAAATGTAGGAGAGAAATAAGCATATCGAGTATCATATGGTACTTAGAGCGCCACTGAGATCCAGTACACCGTCTTCACATACTCTAACGTTAGTCCAGCCCCATAGACAGTTAATCAATAACAAGCTTATTATTAACAAAAACTTTGATAAATACCCGGAAGTTCGTGTAAATGTTATTATTACTGCCCTCTGCTAGTTTGAATTTTCACCTGAATAAACTATGTACTAATATGAAATTATCTCCCTTTTTAGTGTAGAAGGGATGCATTTAAACTTTTATTTTTCATATTTTAGTGCTAACTTGCACGAAGATAATTGCCGACAATATTTAGAAAAATAACATGACTTATAGCAGGAGTGAACTTAATTGCAGAAAATTTAATTCATGCATATATATAAAGGAGAAATAAAACCATATTCTGTTTTCATATATCAATAAAGACTATCTTACTTTGTCCAAATGAGTTCAATAGAGTTAATAAAGACAGTGTTTTGGGTTCACTGGAGTCAGTAATGGTACGTACCCCTTTTAATTCTCAGAATGGATATTAAATTTATATAGCCGGTTTTGGTAGCTTTCTGTAGAATTTATAATATCTACACTATTGGATAGATTTTTAGGGCCCCGCATCGAGTTGCGGGTACCCTATAGTTTTCACTTTGTCCGTCCGTCTGTCCGTCAACTTTTTTTGGTAGAAGTTTACGGGGCTTTTACAGGTGGAAATGATTTCATATTTGGTCTGAAGCTTTATGATGATTTGTATTAAGCAATTTTCAGGTTTGCCGTGCCACTACTTCTTGTTTGCCGATATTTTAACATTTTATTATACCACTCTATGGATGAAAAATTTTCGTCAAAGTTTTCTGGGCTTCTACAGCTTAGAATAATTTGATATTTGGTCTAAAGCTTTATGATGATGAGTTGTATCGTGTAAGCTATTTTCAGGTTTGCCATGCCACTACTTCCTGTTTACCGATACTTTACCTTTTCATTGTACCACTCTTTGGATGAAAATTTTCGTCAAAGTTTTCTTGGCTTCTACAACTGGGAATGATTTGATATTTGGTGTAAAGCTTCATGATGATAAGTTGTATCGTGTAAGCTATTTTCAGGTTTACCATGCCACTACTTCCTGTTGGCCGATGCTTTACCTTTTCATTGTACCACTCTTTGGATGAAAATTTTCGTCAAAGTTTTCTTGGCTTCTACAACTGTGAATGATTTAATATTTGGTGTAAAGTTTCATGATGATGATTTGTATCGAGTAAGCTATTTTCAGGTTTACCATGCCACTACTTACTGTTTGCCGATACTTTAACTTTTTATTGTACCACTCTATGGATGAAAATTTTCGTCAAAGTTTTCTTGGCTTCTACAACTTGGAATCATTTGATATTTGGTCTTAAGCTTCATGATGATAAGTTGTATCGTGTAAGCTATTTTCAGGTTTGGCATGCCACTACTTCCTGTTTGCCGATACTTTAACTTTTTACTATACCACTCTATGGATGAAAATTTTCGTCAATGTTTTCTTGGCCTCTACAACTGGGAATGATTTGATATTTGGTGTAAAGCTTCATGATGATGAGTTGTATCGTGAAAGCTGTTTTCAGGTTAGGCAGTGAACTTTTCTGTGCAGTAATCAACAATTTAAGAATTCAAAGATTTATGTAGTAAGCTTA
Organism: Modiolus philippinarum; assembly: GCA_002080025.1. Lineage (NCBI taxonomy): Eukaryota > Metazoa > Mollusca > Bivalvia > Mytilida > Modiolidae > Modiolus > Modiolus philippinarum. Next base: position 77,717 of record MJUU01020563.1, read on the forward strand.
AGATAATTCAGTTCAATATGTACAGAACCAGGATAAAATTCGTCTTTTGATATACCAACCACACTTAGACTTCCTTTGCTAAAAAAGAGAAACTTATTTGCAGGTATTATATTTTAATTGTATATATGATTATGAAGCAACCCTTGAATTTATTTCACGGTGGTTATAATATCTCGCCCACAATACAAAACCCAAAACAGAATGTTAATTTTAAGATATTTTTATAAACAAATGTTGATAATTTGGTACAAAGGAAGTGACTTCCTATTGCGGGACCCTCCTGCGTTCAGCAGTGCCTCTAGTTATCTTGACTCTTGCTTACATTAAAAAAACGACCATTCTAAATCAAATACTAATTAGATACACTTTCTTATTTCAACATTTTCAGTCTGTTCGCGAAGCATTATACGTGTAGATTTCGTTTGAAAAAAACACGAAAAGAAAATATCTTGTGGAAAACAGGTCTTTCATCGTCATTTTTGTGTCTTGTCAGGTGTCTAAGTTTGCTTTTTAAACAACTGAAATGATGAAACTTCCTGTACAAAATGGTGTAGTTTTGTTGTGATTTCAATACTTTCAAAAGACCTTTTTTATTAACACACTAGTTTAATTTGACACACACTCGAGTAACATGTATACCCCCTTTATCATTTTAATTTTCCAATAAACAATGTCACCTGTGTAACAAGAATTGTCCACACGTGGCTGCAACAATTAATGTTTCTGTGCAATGAAATATTTGTACATATATGATAATTTCATTACTCAGTTAAATCTGATTAAGCTGAGAATGAGGCAAAATATTTTTTAGCTTCTTTTAGTACCAATTTACAACTTAATGCTTACTTCTTTTAATAAAATCTATGGTTCTTTCTTTATTTCTATTATATGTCTAACCATATATAATTTTTTTTGTTATAATTCTACAATAACAGCTAAGATTTCATTGAAGACTTTATTTTCTTTTCATTTAAGTTGCACTAGCTTTTTATTTTATACAGGAAATAATTGATTGTTTTTCATTATAACAATGACATAAAGGTCAATATAAAAAAGTTCTGGAAATAATCAAGTTAAAATCTGAAATTAACGTATGTTATTTCTATTTGTTCTATATATATATATATATATATATATATATATATATATATATAGCACAAATACGGTAATACTGTGATCGACTGTGACTGCCTGTCACAATCCACCACATTGCAAGACAGTACAAGTGAAACTGTAATTAACTGACATGAACTGTAACAATCTGGGGCAGTGAATGACAGTAGTCGTCAAGACTGTCATTTACTGTAACTGTTACAGTACTGGACAGTTAATCACAGTACTTGGGTAATACTGTTAATGACTGTCCCCGATTGTTACAGTTCTTGACAGTAGTTTATAGGTTTTTTTTTTTCGGAAAAGCAATATATTTTTTTTCCGGAAAGGTAAATATTTTTTTTCCGGAAAGGTAAATATTTTTTTCCGGAAACGTAATATTTTTGTCCGGAAACGTAATGCCAATTTGCGGAAATGTAAAACAGGAGATAGCAGTTTATGACAGTGAAAAAATCACTGTTCTTGGTATGGACAGTACTTTTATGTTTCATAGTGCTATAAACATTCTGTGCAGTTACAAGGAACTTTGTAGAGTGTATTTTTTTTATTTCAATCATTATATACCTGTTTTAAAGGTTAAAAAGTTAAATAAAAAGAAGAAGAAAAAATATACAATTCTACAATATCAAGTGAACATCTGAAATATGTCTGAAGAACATTCTATGAAATTTAAAGGATCTGGATTAAAGTCTGCACAAGGTGTTGATTTCTCAAAACAGCTACCCCGGCCTTCTGTAAGACACTCGCCAAACGATCGACATACGCCTTGCTATAATAGGATTCGCAGTCTGTAAAAACCTGGCTATAAACATCAAAATACGGAAGTTAAGTTTAGTTTCTTGATGTGGTTATTTCGACAACTTATGTCTTAAATCAAAACATTTGGAAGACCTCTAACTAAAATTTGTACAATCTAAAAGAGAATAAATAACAAAAAGCTAAAGTCAGTTAAGCCACAGAGCTATGCATGAGTTAAATTCGCAATAGTTTTAATAAAAAATTAATAAAATTTAGATATTGCAAGTTTTCAAATGCAATTATGATCAATAACATTTATTTTTAGTTGTTTAGTGTGTTATTTATGATGTTTGCCTACAACGAAGGAGAACATGTTCGATTACGACCGACTGATTTACGTTTTATTTTATCCATCATAATGCATTAGAAAATTATGCACACTGACTCCCACTTTTCTTTTTAAAATATAATAGTATACATCTTCAATAAACTTCTTTTTGATAAAATTCTTGATATTCCTTCATCGCATTTCAAAGGTTGATTACCTTAATGCAAAGTGAATGAAAAGTATAGGGAAGTTCGGTGTCCCGCCAAAATTTCAGATGTTTAAATCTCAAAAATGGCAACACTGACCTTTCAATATTTTTTGCTTAATATGATGTATGATCCATATTCTAATAAATAAAAATAATCATTTTAAATCCTTGATATAATAAACTTGAGGATTGACAATCCATAAGTAAACTTACGTTCGTTTCATTACGTTCGTGAGTTATCAAGAAATCTCTATTAAGACCTCATTCATGTTTGTTTCGAGAATTGCTGTAGTCAAATCTAGTGAACTATTTTAAAAAATACTCGTAGAAGCAATCGATAGGCAATAATTAATAAATAACCAGCTAGGCATCTACGTTGTATCCATTGACGGCAAATCGTTATCAATTTACATCCATACTTATCAAAATACGTATCTCATAAAAAAATATTATAGATAAGGCAAGAGTCTAAGCTGTAGAAATAATTCTCATTTTACTTTCTTGTGCATCATTGCAGTTAAACACATTTTTTCATATTTGGATAAATACCTTTGAAAAATGACCATTAACCATTATATTATGCTATTCATATGTTACAAAAAGGCACAAAAATTAAGTTCTTAAGATAGATTGGACGATATCTCAGATTCTTTGATGTATGTTTGATCTAGTTTTTTTTTTAACATAAACACAAGAAGGAGGCAAGAAAGAGGGCTTTCTTTGACAAGCTTATAATCTTTAATTAGGACCCGCCACAAAAAGTGGCGGACACCCTATAGTAATCAGTCTTTCCGTCCGAAACAATCGTATCCAGGCTTTAACTTTTGTCCTTTTAGAAAGGCTTTTGATATTTCGCATGTGGATAGCTCACCTCAAGGTGACGTGTCGTGTACCTTGGTTGGTAACCCTTGATCTTGACCTTTGACCTCAGGGTCACATTCATGCTTTTTCAGTGTCAAAGTCGTGTCCGGGCATCAATTGTTTTTCTCGTTTTTGATAGACTTTTAATATTTGGCAAGTGGATAGATCACCTCAAGGCGACGTGTTGTGTACCTTGGTTGGTGATCCTTGACCTTTGACCTCAGGGTCACATTCATGCTTTTTCAATGACAAAGCCGTGCCTAGGCTGTAACTTTTTTCTCGTTTGAGAAAGGCTTTTGATATTTGGCATGTGGATAGATCACCTCAAGGTGATGTGTCGCGTACCGTGGTTGGTGACCCTTGAGCTTGACCTTTGACCTCAGGGTCACATTCATGCTTTTTCAATGACATGGTCGTATGCGGGCTATATTTTTTTTCTCGTTTGACATTGGCTTTTGGTATTTGGCATGTGGATAGATCACCTTAAGTCTTGACTTTTTACTTAAGGGTCACATTCATGCTTTTTCGATGACAAAGTCAAGTCCTGGCTATTTTGATATTTGGGATGTGGATAGTTCGCCTCAAAGCGACGTGTCGCGTACCTTGGTTTGTGACTCTTGACCTTTGACCTAAGGGTTACATTCAGGCTGTTTCAATGACAAAGTCGTGTCTGGATTATAACTTTTTCTCTCTTTTCAGATAGGCTTTTGATATTTGGCATAGATCACCTCAAGGTGATGTGTACCTCTAGGTCACATTCTTGCAGCGGGCCCACAGAGATGGAAACTATCTCACTGATGCCTAGTTTTTTTTTCAAAAAATAGTTAGCACTAAATTTAAATCCACGACAACAGCCCCAGAACAAGTAACACAATTTATTTCCATTTAACAGTTAACAAAAGTCAAAATTTTAAAAGAATAGAAAAAAAAACAGCAACAGAAAAGGTTCTGTCCCTTTGGTAAACATGAGTGCTAAAAAATCGTTATATTTCATTGAATATGAAAAATTAGAGGAAAACTGTAAATGTGACAACAAAAACGGGGTTTCTGTCAAGCGGACAATTTATCTTACTCAGAAATCAATCCTGAATATCTGAGGTGTCTGCAATGCTTAACCTTCCATCCATTGAAGCTTCAAATTTTTGAAAGTTTACCACGTTAAAGAAAATTGTTGAAGGTGACATAATTACAATATCAACATATATAAACATTTTTTGTTCATTCAGCAATGAATGAATTGACAAAAATAATCCCAAATCCATGCACATCTGGTATTATGCTTAATTGACTTATGAAATAAAAACTCAAAAAGTATCCGACACATCTTTATACTAGTATTTCATAAAAACACACCATGGATCGCCATCCCTTTGCACTACTTGAATTTGTAAAATAGTTTATTTGTGTCACCATTTGAAAAAACGAAGACTATAATTTGCGCCAAAAAGACTATAAATTCGGCAAAATTCAGTTGTGAAAACTTTTTACAAATAATTCTATATATAACAGATAAAATATTAGAATTAAATAGCAATAAATAGAGAAAAAAGTAATTCAATAAATCTAAAGTGTATATTCATTTCATACTATCTATCCGTCTCCATTTCCATGCATCCTTAAGAGCAGCATCCAGGCAGAATAAGGTCACTTCGACCTACGGTGTTCATTTTCCGCATGAAGAATGGCATTCCAAGTTGGCAAAAAATAAAAACGGTGTATGAAAAAGAAATTGGTAAGTAGTTGTCTCATTTCTTTGGTATGTTTTCAACAGGAAGATATGTCAGTAATAAAAATAAAAATTTGTAAAGGCTCCACGGAACCTAATGTCTCGTCCGCTCAGTGCATTGTCATTATAATTTGGCCTATGTTTAGATGGGGTTGCTAGGTAGGATTGCAAGAAATTAATGGTCTTTAGTTAATTAATTATTAAGAATTGAAGATTTTTGCAATTTGACTTTTGAAAATGATCATTATAACTGAAAGGAACAAAAAAGTTATGGTTTCTAGGTAGAATTCCCAAAAAATAACTGGTCTTTGAGAGTTCCAGGAATGGAAACCGAAATTGGTATCAAAAACTTTTGCAATTTAAGAAATTTTAGAATTTTAGAAATGTTTGTTTGATTCAAATTTATTTAAAAAAAAACATTGTTGCCAAGAAAAATTTCTAGAAATAGCTTGTCTTGGAGAGTTTAAGGAAATTTACCAAAGTTGGAACCATGTTTATTAATTCTTTAGTGTTCAAAATTATGATTGATACTAAAACACTGTAAAAATTTGTAATTGGATGCAAAAAAAAAAAAAAAAAATGTCTTTGACATTTTCAGGAGATTTACCAAAGTTGGAACCGGAATCAAAATTCCAACAGCCTGTTACACATCTGCTCATTTTTTGCAGAAAAGTCAATTTTAATGTAATTCTATTAAGATTCAAAGACTTTATTCTACTTATTAGCAATTTACATTGAATTTTTTTTTTTTGCAAAAACTTAGTCCAAATTTGGAAAAAAATACAGAAAAACTAAAAGAAAAAATCCAATTTTTTCAGCTTGAGGTAGTTTTCTGACCATAATCTAACTTTTGAGCACGTTTTCTGAAATTCCAATAGGAATTAATACCTTAATTTGACTTTTGAAAGACTGTAACCATAGAATTAATGCGGAATAAATACAGTAAAGCCATGAAACAAAATTTCGAAATTTTTCAGCTAGAGGTAATTTTCTGGCCATTTTCTTGCTTCTGTCCAATTTTCAAATGATTCAATAAAGATTTGATGGAAGATATTGATGTTTAGAAAACTTTAACCACAGGATTAAAATAAATGTTGAAGATGACGCCGACGACGGAAGTTTGATCGTTATGTCTCGCTTTCGCGACTTTCGTCGCGGGCGAGACAAAAATGACACCGCCGGTCCAAATAAGCAAAGAAAGGATATGGAGTAAATACACATGAGACAAAGTCTCTACAAATACAAAGCCCAGATAAAGGAGTAGAGTAAATTACAAGTGCTTAGTATTTTGCCTGAATTATATTCATATATATCTCCCATTCCAAGCCGTTTGTTAAATATGCAAGCGGCTATTTTACCAACGGAAGTTTATTAAACTTCCGCGAGATCTTTTAACATTTTTATATATTCCTAGTTTTGCACAAACTTCATCGGAGAAAAAACATTCTTATTCAGCTAGGTCGTGTTTAAAAAATATATGTCTTCACTATCAGTTTCGATTTTAACATATTCGCTACAGCTCTCATGTTGAAAATCGAAATTAATTAATATACTAAAGATAATAATAAGCTGGACACAAACTGGGGACATAAAAAATAGCCCTTTTGATCCATTGCAAACATTAAGAGTTACTAGTATGCAAAATTTGTCGCTGTACTATACTGAAAGCTTTCATCAAGAAGAATCCAAAGAAAAATGTCCAATTGAAATAAGATATAAAAAAAATAAAGATTTTACATATTTTGAAAATTTGCAATTTCGGCCCTGTGATCCCTCATAGCTTGGAAACAATAAGAGCTACGACAAATCTGTTGACATTCTACTGAGAGCTTATAACAAGAGGAATAAAAAAAATCCCACCAAAATCCGATGAGAATTAAAAAATTTAGGTAATCTGCACATTTGCAATTTTTGCCCCATTTGGCCCCTCATAGCACAGAAAGGTAAAAAATTTAATGGTTAGAATTTCATGAGGAATCCATTGGAAGAAACTGCATCAAAATCGGACTAGAAATTTAAAAAACAATCATTTTTTGAGAATCGCCCCTTTTGGGCCACATTTATCTCATGAATAGTACATGCGACGAAAAATTCATTGGCATATTACTGATTGGAAATTTCCTCTGGAGCAAACTTAAAGAAACCCCATCAAACTCTGATAAATGATAAGCATTCTACATTCAAATATATGAAAGCACCAAATTTGGCCCTTCCATCACCCGTCACTGTTCACCATTCAGCCAATCAGATTGCATTAGTAATCCGTCACCCGTCAATTCTTATTTCAATTCAGCTTTATCAAAATATAGGAATGCTAGTACTTATGTAGTGATAATATATGTACATCGGCTTACGAACGACGAAGGAAAACGGAAAAAATCTTGAATAAAGAATTAAACCATTTAATTATTTTTTCTATATTATACATGTACATGTACTTCGAAATTTTAGTTGAATAAATAAAATTTTAGCGAAATATTTATTCAAGTAATTTCCGTATTTGCAGTGTTTCGAAATTATTTGAATGCTTGCGATATACACTTTTTATGTATTATAAAAAAAAATATCCTATAAATAGAATTTTTAGTATGAAAAGGGGACCTTATCTCTGAAAATGTCATCTCGTCGTAATTTATTCCAGTAATTTCCATACTTTAAGTGTTTTGAATGTTTGCGATATGCACTTTTTATGTATTTTAGCGAAATTTTTATCCTATAAATAGAATTTTGTGTGTGAAAAGTGAACACAATCTCTGAAAATGCCATCTTGTTATCTCTGATGAAAAATATTTTTAACAAGAATCTACATTTATTCCAGTTTACAGTTGTAAGCTTGCTTTGGTTGAACGACATTCCTTGAATGTCAACATATATTTAGAAAATTGGTAGGGTGAATAAGTTATCGAAATTTACTACGTCATTACAGTAAATGAATATGGTAGAACCGGAAAAATTCTGTTTTCAAAGATTTCTTTTCCTAAGGCTGTTCACAGTCATAAATGGAATTTAGGTTATAGACGGGGTATATAGTATGACATTCCCCGGATGTTTATAACATTTCCTTTGGCTTCACCTCGGGAAATATACTACACATTCAAGGTATATCACGCTTATACCCCGTCTGTAACATTTAAAGTATATTTAGATAATAATATATAATAATTCCAAATGTAATTGTAACGTTCATTTTCACTGGTCAACGTCATGTATAGCAAATGTATAGTTTTAACTATAACTCACCAAATAATTGAACCAGTTGCTCCATCAAGCCAAGCACCATTTTCAAGTGCTTTTAGGAGACTGAGACTAGAGGCACCTCTTTTGGTAAGACAGTCTGTGAGTTGACTCTTTGTATTTACCCACTTCACTGTCTTTATCTGTTGCTCCTCAAGAAACTCTCTTATACTGCTCATTTCCAATCTAAGTCGTCTTTCTGTGACCTGTTTAGTAGATTTTATTGCATCAAATAAAGAACGACAATCCGTAAAACAAATGATCGGAAGTTTACTCGGGGCTGCTTTTCCCCATGACAGCTCAGTGTAAAGAGATGCAAGAAAAATGGCATTGTCGATGGCCTCTGTCATAGCTAAAGTTTCAGCAGTTAGCATGCTTCTGACTATTTTTCTGATACGCTTTGACTGCCATGTTAGTGGTGAGAAGATGCCATTGTTCCCAGCAAGTGCTATGAAATGACCTCCTTGAGTGCCTCCATCATGCAGGTTGCCATGTGACGAGTAAATTTTCTTCTTGTTCAAGATGCTTGAATTTTAAGGTTACCTTTTCAGATTTAATACTCCTTATTATTTTGTTGGCTTCAACCAGAGTTTGTATACATGCCTTGGTTAAAGATGATGCAGGATTTGACGCTTCATATATAATATCCGGTCTACTCTGTTTAGCAATCCACAATATTTGACCTATTTTAGACTGAAGTTGTTCTTTCTCCCAATCATTCAGGGGGGGGGGGCTTCCTTATGACCAAATTTGTCTTTTTCAATATTCATTAGTTGTATTATTTCCTGGTACGATATTTGTCTTAAAATAATGAGATTATCTATATACGCAATTTCAATTCCTACTTATGGAAATGACCCAGTTTCTTCTCTTCCAACTGGCAATTTTGATCTTATGTTTTCAATAACTTGCTTCTCGAAGTCACCAGAGCCTCACCACAAAAAGTCATCCACATGACAAGCAATTACACCTTCTACGGCTCCTTGCTCATTTTTCCAAAAGAAACCTGCAGGATCTAATTGTGACACCTCTACTCCACATTGCTTCAAAATTTCTTTTACTTTTTTGTACCAACTTAACGATGCATCTGAAAGTCCATATACACACTCACGAAGCTTCCAAATGACTCCTCTGGCATTGGCTTCCAAAGGCGGTTTTATGAAAACTTCCCGACTAATTTCGGACCCTTGGAGGAAAGCTGTTTTGATATCAATTGAGTGTGGATTCCAGTGTTTTTGTACTAATACAGTAAGAACAACTCTCAGGGAATCAGATCCACATGTTGGAGAGTCCTTTTGTATATTCTTTTCAATTTCTTCAAAACCTCGAGCCACCAATCGAGCTTTATGAACTGTCCCACTCAGAGTGTCTTTGAGACTACAGATCCATCTTGTTGAAATGCATTTCTGACCAGTATTATCCTGTTCTAGATATACTCCATTTTTCTTCCATGATTTTATTTCTTTCGGCTTGGCTTCTTTAAAGGAAGTATTATTTAAGATCATGACATTTTCTTCCTCATTTGAATTAGTTTGTTCATTAAACTTGAGTTCCGTGTTCTTTTCATCTAATACCTACAGTTCATTAACTTTCCTCAAGTCAATCGATATTTCTGCTCCTTTCATTGTTTCAGGCTCTGAGTATTTAAGATTGAACCAATGTCTATTAATGCCTGTGACTTTACTTGCTCTCCCAACAACAGTGGCAACACACCTTTCACCTGATTCGATGTCTCTATACTTAATAGTTTGACCTGCTGTCACACTAACTTTTGTTTCGGTTTCTTTTAAGTTTTCTTCACTTCCTGTAGCCTGTGTATCTGAGTTTCCAGTGCTTTCATTATCTATAGTTTCATCTTGTTCTTCACTACTCTCATAATCCAAAAGACTTATTTCTTTATTTTCATTTGGTCTATCTCGAATTGCTTTGTCTTGCTCAAATCTGCTTGCCTCTATCCTAGTTTTGGTGAGTCTACACTGGTGGACACGGACTAGCATTCCACCATATCTAACAAAGATGACTGGTCCATCTTGGCCTATTACAACACCAGGACCTTTCCATTCCTTGCATTCATTACGCTTATAATAAACTTTATCACCTGTTTTATACTGAATCCCACTTGGACGAACTTGTTTTCTAAGGGCTCTACGAATTCTTTCAGAGCATTCAGCCTGAGTGAACGCAGTTCAAGCTGAATGTAACGCTTCAATGTGTTTTGCCACTACATCACTAAAAGTAGTTCCCTCTAGTGCAGGCAGTCTGTCTGTCAAAACACCAGGTACATTAGGATTTCTTCCATATACCAACTGGTATGAGATGTAGCCATTGACATTGTTCAAACAGTTCTTTGCCATGAGGGCCCAATACAATGCCGTTTCCCAATCACAATTCTTATATGCTTTTACTTTATGCAAAATGTCTGTTAATGTTTCATTATGCAGATTTTTTGTTTACTAGACGAATCTTACAATCTTCAATCTTCACAAACTGTTTTGCAGTGTTTTCAAAATTTCTGTGTCGATCCTACCAGCACTTTTGAGTAACTTTGCTAGACGCTCTTATGAAGCATGCCCAAATTGTTTATGCAGTTTCGTTAAGATTTTCAATTTTTCATCCTCTGGCATGGATGTGATGTCTGTTACCTGTAACACTTCATTATCAACATTAATTGCCTGATTAGGCCTTAAGATGTTTACACAGTAGTGGCCGCTGGAAGTGAACTGTAGATCAACTGGGTGGTTGAACATGGTTGCTTTGTCATTTTTCAGATCCAAAACAGTTCCTGCCCTTTTGAGTGATGATTTACTCAACAGAAGTGGAGTGTCTGCAACAGCAATTTCTGTGTCAATACTACAAAAGGTGTTTCCTATCTTTGCTGGTAGGGTGGCACAGCTGAATGAATGTACTACTCTACCGTCATTAAATTTGAAAGCTTTATTACTTCTTTCAGTGTGGATAACCTCATTAGCTTGTTCTGCAAACTTCTTGAACCATCTGTTGCCACAGACTGTTCTTGTGAAAGCTGTGTCAATAACTGCAGAACCTGAGGATTCCATTACGAATATCTCGTCTGCTGAAGGCTGCTCTTTTGTGAAGAGGGTAACATTGCAATTTTCTACTGTCTCTTCTTCACACTCAGTGAACTTTACAGCATTGTTACGGTCTGGACAATCTTTTGCCCAATGGAAGACGCTTTGACAAACTGCACATTTTGACCTTTTTCCAAATTTATTTAGTAGATTTGTGCCTCTCTATACTTTTTCTTTGTTGAGTGAAATAGACTGGCTCTTTTTTTACAATGATTGAACTTGTGTCATCACGAGCACTCCTTGAACAAGCACCATCTCCGAATATACGCTGGAGGGCTGACTTCATTGAAACATATTTCAAATCTGATGAGGCAGTCAAAGCTAACTGTCTGTCTTTAGTTGAAAAGTAAGTGAGAACCGAACCGTCAGTCTGAAATTCCACTATATAGTCAGACATTGTCAAACTCTCAGTTTTTCGAAAGGTATCAAAGTTTTTGTATGCTTCGTATGCTTTGTCTTTATCATCACGAAGAAAGACTTTGTCAAGCTGTTGTATCAGAGTGGTCATGCCAATGTCTTTGGCTAGATCTTCAGCCTTAATTTCCATTGCCATTTCTTTTGCATTGCCTTTTTATGAAAGTGATACACCTAATGCTTGTTTTTCAGGCTTCAGATCATTTAATAATTTCCATACTTCCACCTCATTTTTCCAAGCCTCATAAGTTGTTGACCTCGGGTCAAATACATGGGGATTCTTAAAGCTACTGCTTGCCATGGTATTTTTTACGCTCTGCTACCATGTAAAGTGTTAACTATAACTCACCAAATAATTCAATCAGTTGCTCCTACTTGCTGGCGCAAGCTTCAGCTTTCCAAACACAGTTCCCTCCAATTGATTTCTTCCTGTAGTAGTGATCTGACTAATTACCTGCTATTGTTCACATTATATTAGTGGGCAACAATGTACCAAATAGTTAACAGCAAACGGAAATATTTTTCGATATTTCCGTTTGCCCATGAATCTGCTCCACGAAAATATAATACAGCAAATAAAGACGTCGTTAACATGGATCACGCAGTTTTTAACGTACAATTTTGGAATTATAAGGATTAAGCACTGATTTTTAGGAAAATATGTATGTATAAACTCCGGCAACTCACTCACAAACTTTACATAAAGTCCTTCGGACTTTCTTCCGTTTGTGAGTGAGCTGCCGGAGTTTATACATAGATAATTTCCTAAAAATGAGTGTTTAATCCTATAGTATATTGTGATAATATCATTAATACCTGTACATTAGCTCAAGCGCTTCCTTCTTTTTTAGCACAATGTCAATACAATTACAAGAAAATGAATTGGTGGAATAAAAGCTTCTTGTGCAAAAGACAAATTTTGACGCGAAAGGAAATCGCCACCATGGACGAATAAATGTATAAGTAAACATCAGTAAGAATTTATTGGGTTTGTGTCGAATTCACTTAAATTGAACATATGACACTCAGTTCACACGATAGACTACTATTGGATATGAAAAAGAAAGGAAATGGGGTAAATGTCAAGGAGACAACATCCCAAAACAACCCAAAACAAAGCATCTAGGGGTCACCGTACGGTCTTCAACACAGTGAGGAACCTCGAACCATATAGCAAGCCCTAAATGGCCCCAAAAAGGTAAAGAAAATAATAAATCAATGGAAACAAAACACATCAAATAACCAGTAAGTTCTGGCATCTAGTTACATTGACCGGTTGGACAAATTCTTAAACAAGAATCATATTCCTCAATTACGTTTCGTGACAAAAAAAAATCAATCTACTTGTAACGGGTCATACATTACGTCATATTGATAACTTTGCTACACTGTCAACTGTTTTTATATGTATTGTTTATTTTTCTTTTCGTTAGATCATAAACGAAGTATTGTATTTCTTTCTCAGATAAGAAAAGTACGCACAGGAAAAACTATGATATCATTTGGATATATTTTAATAGTATATAATTTGATATACCAAGCCAAATCGATGACTTAGAATTGAAAAGTTATTGTTTGTATCCGGATAAGTAAAAAATTTCTTTAGCAAGAGTCATCACACCCAAAAGACAAGAGTCATTACACCCTAGTGTGTATGTTCTTGCAACAACGAGTCTATTCTAGGGACTGTCCAAAATTTTATAGGATTGCTTGGCTGGAGTTTTAAAAATTTAGCCACAGTATATCTTTAGCCCAGTAATCACAAAACTGAAAAATCTCCTGACCCAGTAGCTACTAACTGAAAATATCTTTTTGCCAAGCCAAACACTTTCGTTCGGAAAGATCTTAATATTAGACTTGACTAAATGAATCGATGTGAAGTATGAGAGTTTCTTATCCCATTAGAACTGGGAATCTTTTCTCATATATATATAATCAACACAAATTTAATATTTAAGGTAGGCCAATCAAAATTGTTTCAGGCATAATACTCTTCTTCTTTCGTAAATGGCAATTAAGTTGGCAATGAGAAACATCGATCCGTTATCTCCATTTACCAAGTTATTCATATATGGTTAAAGTGGAGATTAATTTAAATTTTAATATCAAAAGAGGCTATTGATATACTTATTAAAATTATTTCCACTTAGAACACATTTTACTTGGTACAGGTAGATAACCAACCGACGTTTCTCATTCTTGCTGTTCTTTTGACAATTTTGGGTTGCACACTTAAATCAGATTCGTGGATGAAGGAATGATTCGATCCCGACTGTCCTGGTTTAATTAAACAGTGAAAATATGTCATTTTAGACTTAGATTTTAACAAAGTTATTGAACTTTATACATCTCTGGAATTTTTTTCATATAATTTATGTGGCACAGCAGCATAATACACGGAATCTGCATTAAGGTGACTGCAGTCAACGTAATTTTCTTATCATTTCCCCTTTATAAAGTTATTATTCCCCGCTAAGCGAAAGCGGGGCATTATATAAAATACAGTTCGCCGGTACATATATACGTATATATGCCATGTTCATCGAAAGCTAAGGAACTTTGAAGTTACAAATTTGAAACTTGAAATGATAAAAGAGTATAAAAGGGTAGGTTTGGAATTTGTGTCGCATGCCCTGGGGTAAAATAATGCGCAAAAATTCATTTTCGCAATATGCAGTTATTGACGAAATCTTGCAGACCATTTGAGTTTAGAAGCTGAAATCGAACGAACGACTTGCATTGACTTATAGAGCAACGTCATACGGGTGTTGAATCTTTTCTTTACCAATCAAGGCATGACCTTTTTGGGGTCCAAAACACGAAAAAATATAACATGGAACTCTTACAACATCTTTGATCAGAGAACCTTGGCAATATATGTATAAAATGTACTATAAAAGTTGTCTGTGGCAAAGTTTTTGGTATTTTGAAATTTGCCCTCAAGGCAGAAAAATAGACGACATTGTTTTTTGCAATTCGAGTTTATATCTAGTATAATGATCAATGTGTGCCTAGATTCTTGCCTATAAGATCCTATAAGTTACATGATGTACATTTTATTAACTGGTGTTAGAGGATTTTATGCATGTTGCCTAGGGCATGACCTGAGGACGTTTTTATTATTTTTTTAATATTATGATTAATGTCTTTAAGTCCCGATTCTAATTTGGTAAAGTTCCTGAACTCTTAAAGACCGCTTATTTTTTGGAATTCTACCTAGCAACCATATCCTTTTCAATTCCTCACAGTAATTATAATTATTTTCAATGGTAAAATTGCAAAAATATCTGATTTTCTTTTAAGAAAGTTTACTGAAACTCTCAGAGACCTCTTATTTTTCATTTCATTACTATATATATATTTTTTTTCTTAATTCTACTATGCCTTACTGTTCCTTACAGTAATTAAAGTTATTTTGAATTTAATTCTATCAAGCAATCATATCATTTTTAATTCCTCACAATAATAATGGTTATTTTTCATAGTAAAATTGCAAAAAAAAATTTATTGTAGCTTTGGTAAATTTCTTGAATCTCTCAAAGACCTGTTGTTTATTGGATTCTACTCAGCAACCATATCCTTTTCAATTTCTTACAGCAGTTATGAGTATATTTAATGGTAAATTCCAAAAATCTTTGATTTCAGTTTAATTTTCTGAATCTCTCAAAGGCCAGTTTTTTTTTTTAATTCTACCTAGCATCCATATCTTTTCAAATTCCTTTAAAATGATTTTATATAGATTGGTGAGTTGGTTTCAAAAATAAGTGTATTTCTTACATTTAAGGTTAAGAAATGGGGAGCGGGGAGATAGCAATCTTTTATTGGCTGAATTTCATTTGAAATATTACAAACCGCATAAAAAGTGATATTTTTTTTATATACAATAGTGAAAATATAGACGAAAACTAAATTTATTTACACTAGAACAAACTATTTCCATGTTCTTCTTGAATAAATTGGGTACATTGTATTTAAATGACAGAATAGAACAAACAAGAGAAATGTATATAAATAAACCAAAATAAAAAAGAGGAGTATGAAAATTCCCTCTTTTCAAGTTGTATATTTACAATACACCTGGTAGGCAAAAGAAATGTCCATATCTGAAATTAATTTTCAAATGGACACAATTAAACTTAATCGAAAATCTATCTTTTCCTCGAATCCCATCTGTTTTCACGATTTCTTACAGTTAAATGTTCAAATGTTCTAGTTTGGTAATACAGACTTAAGTAATTGTAATGGGCACGGGAACCCTCTTTACCTGTTCTATTCAGGTAAAAAAGCCTAAACCAGATGTGTCGAAATATTTATCTTTTATGTCAGCAATATGGACTAAAACAAATATGCCGGGTATGAAAACTATTTTTTTTATGTTTTATTTGGGTAATATGGACTTGAGCAAGTGTGACGGGTATTAAAACCTCTATTTCTATATTCTATTTGGTTTATATGGACTAAACCAAATGTATAGAGTTTGTAAAATGTCTATTTCTATGCTATTAATGGGTAACATGCACTAAAACAAATGTGCTGAGTACCAAAAGTCTAAATTTTACGTTTCATGTGAGCAATGTTCACAACAACAGGTATGAAAATTCTCTGTTTGGGTAATTTGCCAGATATGAAGAAAAGTTTTGGTGATGTAAAATTAAGCATATTTTGACGGGGATGGAAAATTAAAATTTATATTTTCTATGAGGGCAATATGAATTGAAACAAATGTCCAAGACGTGAATAATCTATATTTTTCATGTTATTTTTTGGTAATATGAACTAAAATAAGTGTTCCAAGTGTCTCCATTTTCATGTTCTGTTTTTGGTAATTTGGACCAAAACAACTGTGCTGGACATGAAAAATCTATTTTTCATTTCTTTTGTCGGAATATGACCTCTAAAAAGGTGTTGGATAAGAAAAATCTTGCTATTCGTGTTCTATTTAGATTAGTAAGAAAAATATCTTTTCCTTGTTCTATTTTGGTAAAATTGACTAAAACGTCTGTATCTGGTGTGGATAGTTTCTATTTCCGTATAATGTTTAGGCAATATAGACAAAACAATTGTGACGGGTATGAAAAATCTCTATTCTAATGGTCTCTTTGGGTTATATGGAATAAAGCCAATGTGCCAGGTATGCCAACATCTGCTTTATTTGAGAAATATGGACTACAATGTGCAAGGTATGAAAAATGTCTGTATCAATGCTCTGTTTTGTGACATTAACTTAACAGTTTATAGGTATGACAAATCTATATTTTCTTGTTATTTTTTGGCAAAATGTACTAAGATGTGTGCAAAATATGGTAAATGTCAATTTTCATGTCGACTATTTGATTTCAAATCCATGAAATCTAAAACGGCGAAATTCCAAATATATGAGTGAACCTGGCCGGACTGGAATCCCCTATGGCCGATTCTGCACACCAAATCTGAATGCCGCGAACCCTCATCTATTTAACTACTAAATTATGAAATAAAATTGTAAAAAATGAGAAATTCTAAACTGACGAAATGTGAATAGGAAACTGGTACTATACGCATTTTCAATGAGATTTTCGTTTCTGATTTCCTAACTTGAAATATCTATTAGTGATTTCGTTTCTCGTCTCTCATTGGCTATAACTGTAATTTGCGTTTTGCATAACAGAAAAACTCATTTGAGAACACAATTTCATTTTCGATTAAAACTCATATTTCCTATTCCGATTGGAAACTGTCGTTTTCGTGTGAAATAATACCAGGTATCTTTTCCTTAGTATTTTTATTTTGAATGCTGCGTCTTTCAGTGTAAAGAAAACCGTACCGTGGAATGTTATTCGCATGTTAAAGAAGTTTTTTTGGTGTGGTTTAAAATACCATCTTAAGACAAATTCATAAAAGTTTGAGTTTTTTCGTCGTGAACTAGTATTTTAAAACATACAAAAACCGGGAAGACTTGCATTGCCTTGCAGGTCACCACAGTGAAATGCGTTTGTTTGATTTATTAGTAATTTATTTATTTGTCCCTAATGCAGTGGTTTTTGAATATTTGTGGAGAGGGAGTATTATATTCAAAAATTTATTTGGAATTCTTATCATTTTTATGTCTTTTTTTTCATTCCAGTTAGTATGATATTTTCTTTTAAATGATTTAAATGAGGCGTAAAATTAATTTCAAATCGAGTTTTTCACTGAATTATAAGAAATTATAAATCAATAGTCATTATTGATCTTTGCCTCATACAAGATCAGTGTACACCGAAAAAGTCAAATAGGTATGTTATTCCACTGTTAGAGTACAAAAACAAGATGTGCTCGGCTGATCTACAATCTTTGATGCTTAATTGCCTTCTAAAGTCAGTAATTTAATTCCATCTGTGCTTGAGGAAACATCAAAATACTGACATCATTTGAGGATCAAAAGAGAGCTCCGGGGTGAGAAACCCCATTTTTGAACAATCATGTATTGTTTTAATGAATATCCTGATGTTTTACTAAGAAATACCCCAAAAATTTTCTATCACTTCTAATTGGAGGCCCCCTTTTTTGCAAATTTCCTGGATTCGCGCCTGGACAGAGAACAAATACCCAATAGGATCTAAAGAACATAAGCCAAGAATATCTGTGGACGATTCTTTTATTTTTTTTTTTATTTATTATAATTTTCTTTTTTTTTTTTGAGGATGAAACGCTGAAGTACTGGGCTATACCCTCGGGGACGAACAATCATCTAGCAGATGAATTGATCCAGCTGTAATTACATAAATTGTAAATACATAATTTATTTTTATTTTAGTTTCTGCAGATGGTCATTGAACTTACGTCTCCACATTGCAGATCAGACCAAAACAACCGAAAAATGTTTAGAAAGGTGGTAGAGAACGAATGGACACAATGATAAAGAAGAAACTGCATATATAAATGATGTTAGCTAGATATATGAAATGTTATTTAACAGGTTAAAGGGGTCTTTTGGCGTCGTTTAAATTACCCTCTTAAGACAAACAGTTTCAGTCTTTAAAACGTATGAGAACCGGGGGAGACTAACATTGCCTTGTAGGTCACCAGAGTGAAATTCGTTTGTCTGTTTTATAAGAATGCATTTATTCGTCCCTAATGCAGTGACTTGGGAAATTTTGTTTTGAATTTTTATCCTCTTTATTTTTTTTTATCTCAGCTGGTATGATGTTTGCTTTAAATGGTTTAAATGACGCGTAAAATTAATTTCAAATCGAGTTTCTCACTGAATCATAAAGAAATTATATGTCAACAATCATTATTGATCTTTGCCTCATACAAGATCAGTGTACACCGAAAAAGTCAAATAGGTATGTTATCCCACTGTTAGAGTACAAAAACAAGATGTGCTCTGCTGATTACTACTTTTGATGCTAAATTGCCTCCAAAAGTTAGTGATTTTAATTCCACCTGTGCTTGAGGAAACATCAAGATACTGACATCATTGGCGGATCAATTGGGGGCTACGGGGGTGAACGTCCTTTTCGAACAATCATGTACATGTATTTTGTAATGAATATCATAATATTTTACTAAGAAATACCCCAAAAAATCATGTATTTTTTAATGAATATCCTAATGTTTTGCTAAGAAATACCCAAAAAACATTTTTTCACTCCTAATTGGAACCCCTTTTTTCAAATTTCCTCAATCTGCGCCTGGACAGAGAACAAATACCAAATTGGATCCAAACAACATAAGCCAGAATATCTATGGACGATTTTTTACATGAAGGAGATATTCCTTTGTTTAAGTCAAAATTTCTTGGACTTTGACTTTCAAGTTTTATACAATCAGGGTTTTTTTTTGGGGGGGGGGGTTTTTTGTTTTCTTTTTTTTAGGATGAAACACTGAGGTACTATGCTACCTGGCAGATAAATACCCTCAGGGACGAACAATTAACTAGCAGATGACGTGTGAGAATATCTTCGTACATTCTGGTGTGTGTTGTATAAAATAGCAGCACGTTCTCGACTCGTTATAACGCGTCGACTGTGCTGGTGTGCGTTGTTATACGTAGGGTGCGTCTGAAGATTTTGAACATGCTCAACGTTATGCACGTTAGACGAACGCTAGGGGTGCATTCACACGCAATATGTGCGATACGTAGTAGTTTCTCGAAAATTGTTTCAAACGTGTAAAGAACGCAAACCAAGCGTCCTTGTAACTAAGGATTAACGTATTAGCCGAAAATAATGGTTAAAGAGCAAGACAAAATTCCAAAGGAATGTAAATAGCTGCTTTATTTCAGCATCAGACTGACATATTTTTTTTTAAATAAATTTTGTGATTTTTAAAGGCCCTATCCCTCCGTATTTTTCGGTGGCATCTCTATCAATTTCTGCCTTTGCAAATGACATTAGGAGTGAATAATTTCTAACTGATCTGACAAAAGATCGTATATATAAACGCTATACAGACGTTCTATTAATGTCAGAAGGTCGTTATGTATGCGTTCGGTTTACGTCAAATATGTTAGTAAAACAAGTTTTGTGTGCGCCGCAGACAAGTTATAGATAAGTTTTCTGTACGTTGTAGGTCGTTAGCCTGGCGTTATGACTGCGTCCAACAAGAGAATTGCTTCAATTTCTTCGACGTGTGCCAACATTCTTACAAAAATTAGTGAACGTCGCCATACGTTGGCTAGAACGTTATGGTATTACAGGGTCTTTACGAGAGCTCGTTAAAACACTTTACAAAACGTTCTATGTATGCTAGATTCGTTCGGTTTACGTCAAGTACGCTAGTGAAAAGCCTATTCATTTTGTCATACGCTATTACATGTTTTGAGAGCGTTGCAGACAAGTTATTGATAAGTTTTTCGTGTGTTGTAAGTCGTTAGTCTGACGTTATGAATGCGTTAAAAAATATATTTCTTTTATTGTCTTCAGCGGGATCAAATTTGATATGTCATTAAAATTAGAACGGGCAACCACCATTTGAAAATTGTTATTTTAAAAATTGTTAACGACTTAGATGCTTTCGATCTGTCAACAAACCAAATAAAAAAATCAGAAACAAACAAAAAAAAAACAACGAAATGTTATTTTTTCAGTAATTTATTGTAAAATCATATCATCTTTACAAAAACTGTATTATTCGAAGTACAATTAAGCAAATATTTCTGGAACAAATCAATTTAACGACAAATTAAGTATTTACGAAGACTCACAATAATTCGCTGAATGTATGAATTAAGTCTTAAAGTATCAAAAAGTAAAGCTCGGTTAGGCGAAAATAATAATAAACCAACACGTACTGTCTATCCGCATTAAAACCAAATATTTTGTTTCTACTATTAAATTCGCGTAAGACAGTAAAGCGACAGGGGTATGAATACAATCCATCAATATAATTATTTATTTATAACTAACAGTATGTTTCAGGTATCACAACTATTTCCTCTTTTGTCGTTTGTATATTTCCTCATTGTTTAAACCTCTTGGAGATTTAGATATCTAGTTTCTTCTCAATCAGACACTTTACCATAATTTCCTATATAGAGTATATTTTACATTCCAAAATCGGCAGCATATCTTCAACTCGTCATTTTGTATTCGATAAACAATGCTAAAATATGAAAATCGGAAATATAGTAAACGTATATTACTGGGTGGTACTGTCTATTATTTATGCATCATCTGAGGGTGTTATGATAAGGAAATTATGTTTAATCTTTTCAAGTATGCTAAATTTATGTATTTTGTTAGTGTTTTGCTCGGAATTTCCTGTCACGTTAATTCTCGGCGATCCACAGTGATAATGGTACAATAAATGTGTGAATCATTTTCGCATCTTCATAGTGTAGTGAAAACCACAAGTATGTGATATATGTCTCCTTGTAATGATTATCAATATTTTTAAGTGATAGTCATTTTACAAGTGTTCGAGTATACATCACGCCTAATCGTACGTCACAAACTCAATAAAACACCTATGAAATATAAATAGAAGTTGAAACAGATTAACCGGAACCAATGTTCTGCTCAAGCGTACTACTACGTCATATAATACTTCTTCTTATTACAAAGGCATGTAAGGATTCCAACGCGAAATTTGATGAAAATAGTCTTTTAGTAAAAATCGCAACTAACAAACAAATATGTAAATTTGTTTTTGTAGATTTTTTCATTATAAATATTATTGAAAAATTGTTCCCTTTTTTGAAGAAAAAAGCATTTTGCTTTGTTTATTGTATTATCATGACAGTCATTTTGCTTAATGCTTGACCCAATACAAAAATATCTGAAAGCAGTGAAACAAACATTCTAGGAATTGCAATGCCTTATATTTGTAATAATAATATCAACGGAATAAGAAATTTACCTAGTCCTGGATGCAGTGATGTTAATGTGATGAACTTATTTTATGTCAGCCAAAGATCTACACGAACATTATAAATCCAAAACGTCTTTTGGTGGATCATCTTCTTCCAATGACTCCATCAACAGATCTGTTCCTGAATTGTTCAATGACCTACTAAACCGTTTGTCATGTCCATACATCACTGTTTTCTCTCCGAGTTACTTACAAGATTTTGGACTCCAAAAAAGATATTTTCACATCAGAATACAGACTAAGTAGTATCATCGCTGACGTAGCGTCCTTCCGTCTATTCAAACCTGTGAGGACGGAACCCCTTCATATTTTAAATCTCGAAGAGGTCACTTCTAAAATTCCTCCTTATTTCAAAGATCAATCAAAACCAATAGTATCCTACCGCTATACAAAGACCATTAGCAGGAGAACTTTAACTACAAAAATGGATTGCAGGACCTATACATTGAGAATCATATGAAATCTACTCTGACATGCGACTGTTCCCCCTCTCCTTTCGTATACGTTCCCTCTGGACATGTCATTACCGGCGATCTTGAGATCATTGAAAACGAAATTCTACGGAAGGTGGTTTCCAATGGTCCGAAATTCCGAGAACCACAACGTATTAATTGGAATTTAAATTTCAAGATCGTTATGGACGCTGTTGAAGATTTCGCCAGAGCATGGGTTAAGAGAGAGAAAGTCCAAGAACCAAAACTTGAGTCCTATTCAGATTGGGTAAGATCCATTCGGTCTTTAGTACAGAGTCGTGTTAACAAACTACGCAGATGCGTTAACAATCGACCTAAGTCTGTATTTGAAGAACATGAAGCCAGTAAGTGCCTCTCGATTTTTCCACACTTTATACAACACTTCCTCATGAAAAACTAAAATCACGAATCAAAATTATCATTCAAAAAGCTTTTGCCGATTCAAAAAAAAATGCTGTAGATCTATATGGTTATAAATCCACATTTTTTTTCAAAAACCAATCTAAAAGGAAAAGTATGCTATGATGAATAACAGGTGTGCAGTATGCTTGATATTCTAATTGATAATAAATTTGTCACGTTTTTAAGTGTTATATTTCAACAGCAAGTTGGCATACCAATGGGCACTAATTGTGCAGCTCTACTCACAGACTTGTTTTTAATATTCTTGCGAGACAGAATTTCTTCAGAGAATCATAAAGGATCATAAAATAAAATATTTTAGATCCTTCCATCTCACTTATAGATATATTGACGATGTTTTTTCCATTAACAATTCTTTTTTTTTTTTTTTGCTAAATGGGTCCCATTTATAGATCCACCAGAACTAGAGATAAAAGAAACGAAAGACACCTCCAGATTCATCTTTTTTGGACTTACGTCTCCAATTTGACGAAAATGGTCATTTCATTACTAAAATTTACAATGAAAGGGAAGATTTTAATTTCAAAATGATCAGTTTCCCTACTATGCACAGTAATATTCTGGCTTATCCTGCTTACGGGTGTATGTTTTACACGCTATGCGAGAGATAGAAAAAATTATAGACTTTCTCATTAGACCTTTTTAATCAAGGCTTTAAAAAATTCCATCTCATACTAAGTATGATCATGAAAAAGTTCTTTAATATATTATCAGTCCCTTGTGGAAAAATTTGAAGTTTTGGTCCGAACTCTGTTTCAAGATTCATTTTAACTTAGTACTAGGATGATCATTTCCTTTCACTGTCTTAGACTTTTCAATAGCAATTGCTGTTGAGTTGCTACCGGTCCCTATCGCAATGGAAGGGGAGGTTTGTCGCGCCATAAGACCGGTTGAACCCACCATTTTTTTTAAATACCTGTACCGAGTCAGGACCATTGCGGTAGACAATTTTCTGGTGGTTTCAACCTAAGTTGCCTTTTGTCTCATGGACTTCGGCTATTGACAACTCTTTTCGATAATTTTGTAATTACCCCCATTTTCAATTCATTAGGCGAAAAGTTAAAAAAAAATCGAAAATTTTACGAAGAAGGAGCAATTACACCAATACAGGTTTTCAGATTTTCTTTCAAATTGCAGGAAATGTATATTTCATCATGTTAATCAGCAGGACCTTGAATCAAAATTAACGGACGACGGACACAGAGTCGTGGCCAAGTGAGCTCAAAACACCTACCAAAATTTAAGTAAAGCATTAATGTATGTCAAGACTGAAATGGATTTAGGACAAGCAGACTGGTGTCCTTCAGATTTGATATTCAGTAATTCACATTCCTTCAATTTTACAGGTCTGTCTTCCAAATATAAATTACAAAAACCTATACAATGCTTTTCCCAAATGAAACTTAGAAACTGATGTGTTTATTCCAAGATAAAAAATTGTAATATAATTAGTAGTGGGAGTTATCAAAGTTAATATCTTCACTTGGACTGATAGCTTGTTTTATATTTAGATCCTATACAGCATGTGAATTAAGCACATGTCTCTGATATTTGTTTTAACCGTCAGAATCAAGTTTTAATTTGAGTGATCATTCAATATAATTTCTCTGTTTAGCAATAGACGTAAACGCTCATGGTCTAGTTAAACAACTAAAAAATCATCCTTCTCATTCATAGCCTACACGAAAATTCCAGGAATTTCTTACACCTCCTAACCAAAGAATAACCTAGAGACAATATAAAATTCATTTTATCTTGAACATATACTAGAAAAAAGAAGGGAAACGGGGAATGTGTCAAAGAGACTACGACCCAAAGGGGAGCAATAACAACTCAAAGCCACCATAAGATCTTCAATGAACGGTGAGAAAACCCCACACCCAACGGCAGGTCGGAGTCGGCCCCTGAATAAAGAGTAATCAAGTTCTGCGAAATAAACATCATCCTAGACTCCTATAGACATAAAGTAAACTAACTAGAAAAAAGACAAGACACACAAAGACTTAATAAATTTCCTGGCTTAGGACAGGCGCAAACCTGCTGCGGCGGGGTTAAACTAGTTTTATTGGGCCCAAACCTTCCCCCTAGCCAATGTGATAAATAAAAAACAATAGTAACAACAGGAAAATTCAGTTAGCAACAGGACTGAGTCAATTGTGAAATATTAAACATCTCTTTGGTTTGGCTTCTTCAAGTTATAAAGAGATAGTCATGAATGATAAAAGATAGTATTACAATAAACTCATAACCAAAAGCCAATATTGTATTTATATTTACCGTTCTGGGTACGTTTAGCTTAGTTTATTCAAGTATATTGTAAGTTCCACCATTTCTTTTGAAATGTCTGTACCAAGTCCGGGCCATAGCGGTCGACAATTTTCCGGTGGTTTTCCACCTGGTTTGTCTTTTTGCCTCTTGCACTTTGGCTCTTGACAATAATCTTAGGTATTTTTTTTTATTTTTTATTACATTCATTTTTAATGTGGATGGCTCGAATCAACCTGAAATGTGTGGAAAAATAAAATAAATGTAAACTATTTGATCAAACACCAGCAGATTATATTAGTATGTTCTTAGAATAGGTTATTAGAACTGGGCACTACTTCCTATGTCCTCTCCGAAAATATAATCCATGCGTATCACAGTCTATGGGAGGTTAAGAATATGAGGAAGAAGGGGCAGTTCTGCAAGAGAAAGCCCGGGAAGGATGGTCTCTGCTGGAGGCATAATAGGCAACCACGCGAGACGGAAGACGAGGAGACCATCCCCGTCGAGGGTAAGATGGTGGTTGAAGAGACCATGAAGACCCTCCGTCAAATAGCTAAGGATGAGGGTCTGAGGGGATATAGCAGGAAAAGTAAGGAGGCCTTGTTTGAAGCTCATCGAGCAGAAAGTCGCCCGTAAATTAACCCGTAATGAAGTCTTCAGCAAGAAGCAGCTATACAGCATGTGAATTAAGCACATGTCTCTGATATTTGTTTTAACCGTCAGAATCAAGTTTTAATTTGAGTGATCATTCAATATAATTTCTCTGTTTAGCAATAGACGTAAACGCTCATGGTCTAGTTAAACAACTAAAAAATCATCCTTCTCATTCATAGCCTACACGAAAATTCCAGGAATTTCTTACACCTCCTAACCAAAGAATAACCTAGAGACAATATAAAATTCATTTTATCTTGAACATATACTAGAAAAAAGAAGGGAAACGGGGAATGTGTCAAAGAGACTACGACCCAAAGGGGAGCAATAACAACTCAAAGCCACCATAAGATCTTCAATGAACGGTGAGAAAACCCCACACCCAACGGCAGGTCGGAGTCGGTCCCTGAATAAAGAGTAATCAAGTTCTGCGAAATAAACATCATCCTAGACTCCTATAGACATAAAGTAAACTAACTAGAAAAAAGACAAGACACACAAAGGCTTAATAAATTTCCTGGCTTAGGACAGGCGCAAACCTGCTGCGGCGGGGTTAAACTAGTTTTATTGGGCCCAAACCTTCCCACTAGCCAATGTGATAAATAAAAAACAATAGTAACAACAGTAAAATTCAGTTAGCAACAGGACTGAGTCAATTGTGAAATATTAAACATCTCTTTTGTTTGGCTTCTTTAAGTTATAAAGAGATATTCATGAATGATAAAAGATAGTATTACAATTAAAAGGACAATTGTTCAGAGAACAATTGCAAGGTCTTTCCCAGTCAATGTTGTGTTTAATGTTATGTTTTGTCATGTCACATGTTTAAAATCATCTTGATGAGATGCACATTGTCTCCAATATATTAGAGTAGCCCTTTCTAATCGTTTTAAAGATTTAACGATTAAAAAACCGTAAAAATTGGCTATGACCTTGACCGATGACCTTGATGACCTTTGACCTTGGGATCAAATTGTAGGTCTCTTCTTGCTGATTAATTTGATATGTTACATGACCATACTATCTATAAAGGTTTAAAAGTCATACGCAAAAAACCTATTTCNGAAACGCGTCAAGGGCAATAACTCTTCTAGGAGTCATCGGAGAGCTTCGGTCCAAATGAATCAAATGTAGCCCTTGACATGGTGAACATTTTTGCTGATATAATTTTTCAGCTATCTATTACGGTTATTGGGTTTATATGCTAACAAGGTCAAAGGTCAAGGTCAAAGGTCACCGATGACCTTCAACCTGGTACTCAAATTGAAGGTCTTTTCATGCTGATCACTTTAAACATATATGTTTACTATATTATCTGTAAGCGTTTAAAAGTTATTCGCAAAAAACCAATTTACGGAAACGCGTCAAGGGCTATAACTCAAAAACGGTTCGTCGCAGAGTTTTTGTTCAATTGAATCAAATGTAGATCTCAATGAGAGGAACATTTTTGCAATATA
>MJUU01020565.1:0-16664 GCA_002080025.1 Modiolus philippinarum
TTGCATCTGTTCACAACGATTCTCTGATTAATTAAATTCCACTACTTCAAGAAAAATAGAACGACTTTCTTTTATTAGAAGTCCTTCAACGTTTGTTGACACAATTAAAATAACCAGGAAGTAAGAACCGATCCGTCAGCACGGGCCGGCGAAGAAAAATGAAAATTTGCCAAGGTTTGGTTCGTGATTGTATTTTACTGATGGGTTTTGATTTTATCGATTTTTATTTGAATTTAAGCAACATAAGTTGCCATCTAAAGAACTCAAACTGCAACTTTGGTATTTAGTTACATGTATTTTGTCTTGTATTAATGTTGTTTTGTGTTTGTTTATATATGAGAATTGTTTGAATTTTTGTTGTTTTTTTTTGTTGTTTTTTTTTTTGTATTTGCTTCGATTTACTTGAGATTTTTTTAGGGGTGATTTGTTTTTTTTTTGTGTTACATGAGAATTTGTTTGTGCCTTTTACTATTTTTGTATCTGTTTAGTCTTACATGAGAGTTTGATTGTATTTTTGTTGTTTTTGTGTTTGTTCTATCGAACAATAATTTGTTTTTGTATTTTGTTCTTTTTGTGTTTGTTTTGCGTCAATTCCATTTACTAGCTTCAGACTGTTTTTCATTGTACGAAAGTTAATTCAGTCAGTCAAACATATTGTTAGGCAATATTAGCTGCGGAACCGTAGCTCTATACTGTAGGTCCTTTTATTTTTTTTCTGATTTGGCGGACCATCTATGGTCCGCAACTATCAAAAAATCAGCACAAGGACCATAAGAGGCGGCTGAGCTACGGTTCCGCAGCTAAGGCAATATATACTCTGCGAAAAAAAGTTAAAGACTTTGTCCATTTAAAAGAATGTATCTTTATTTTCGTCTCAATGCATGAGCATGACCTTGAATTTGATCAACAAGAAATTTTGCACAGTGGATACTCTTACCATAATGAACATTTTCTGCAATTTATAAAAAAATGAAATTTGCAAACTTTGAGATTCGAATAATCACGTTTTTTTTTAAATCTTGATATTGACATTTTTTAAGTTCAATCTTTGGACTGTATGCAGACTTTGATTGTAAAAAATTCTTAAAAATTGCCACAGAAACGGACATTCACATTAGGGTACCCATTTTTGCAATTCGAAAATGCCCACTTTTGTTTATCGTCATTTTCAAAATTTGAAAGGGTATGGCACACAATTCATCATTTTTACCAAACAGTGTCGTTTGAAACACCAAGGAACAGAAATTAGGGATTAAAAGGTTTCATTTAGTCAGTTCTTGACTGAAATTTGATTCGTTTTCAAAGCCCGCACATTTTTGGGGTAAAAATGCAAATTTCAGTGATTTGTGTTTTTCGTGGAAGCATGACCATGTGAAAAATTGCCCCAATAATCTTTTTCTCAAGTTTGTAACCTGATAATTACGAAAACATCAGACACAATGTTCTAAGACAGATTGTGAAGTGTATGATTTAGTGTTATTGAATTAGTACATGTGATGGAAATGGAAGACTGTGTACCTTAGCTTTTATATAAATGTATATTTCACGAAAGGTAAATACGATGTCCAGGTTCTGGAGTTCATTTGCGTACGTATACGTGGAAATAGGAAATGTTTTTGAGTAATGAATCATGACATGCATTTATATTGTAAGTGTGGGGGGAAATATTTATCATCAATAAAAGATTGCATCTTTGATTGAAAAGTTTTGAGAAAAGATGAGTATTTATTTCCTTGTGACTTAACTGTACTTCTTACGTCACGATCTGTACAGCAATTATGATATAGTAACTGTTGAAAGTAAGCATTACTCAATATCCTGTTTAATGTTGTGGGGTTTTCTTTTTGTCATTGTTTATATTTCGGATAGTCTCTAAAGGGAATATGAGTCTAAGAAATTCTGTGGTTTAGAATGACAACTTTTTATTACTTCGATTTTTCTTCCTTAGTGCGACAGTGTTTTACCAACAGATTAGGTTCCTGGAGCTAGCCGGTAGTTAAGCGGCAATCACTCTTTGACCACCTTTGACCCATCTTTCTAAATTACGTTTTGTCATATTCTTTTCTTTTTCAAGATTGTGGTCACGGAGTAAGTAGTCTATATCTGTATTGGGTTTTATTGGCATGTTTATTATACTATAGGAAAATGGGATAGAGAAAGGGGAGATTTGGGTACTCATAAACCGGTTTAACCCTACTGCTAGCTTTTGCTAGTGTCGGTACGTATCCCGAGATCCTATCGTTATTTAAGTTTCTCTCTAGTCTGTTATGTATTTTCTGGTGCGGTTCCCCTGTGTATTTTGGTATGTGATTGGAGTTTACGGCCATTGTACGTGTTTACTGTTACCTTGACTGTATAATTTGGTAATAGAAGAAGATAAGGGGAAAATGAAAATCCATGTAATTTTGAAGGGAAGCGGTTCTCACTAGATATCTCCTTCATTTTCCATTGGTCAGCAGCTCATATGTGACTACAAGATGAAGACAAACAATGCAAGCGTTGTTCCATTTGCATAATCTTACCATGTATTTATAGGGATTTAGTCCCATGTACATTTACTCCATATCTCTTCATTTATTTATATGCCTTGTATAATTATAAGTTGGTGAAATTTTGAACAGTCTCTATTCTATGTAAATTAACGTGAGCTTTGACTAAGAAAATATGGTCAGTGTGCAAAAATATGGATATAATCAAAAAGATATTGAAAATCTCTGAAAACTGAATATCATACTCCATCAACTAGAACATGAAAAAGAAAGGAAATGGGGTAAATGTCATGGAGACAACATCCCATATCCAGGTTAAAACGACCCAAAAACAAAGCATCTATTGGTCAACGTACGGTCTTCAACACAGTGAGCAACCTTACACCATATAGCAAGCCCTCAATGGCCGCAGAAAGGTAAAAACGTGAATAAATCAATGGAAACAAACCATAGTAACCCAAATATCAAGAAACTAAAATTTTATAAGAAGACAAGGAATGGTATATTTCTGATTATATTTCTGCTACATTGTATATTAATATTTCATAAAAATGAGACCGTGGTAAGTTTTTTGATGTGCATATTAAAAAAAGAGCAGAATGTTGGAGGTTTTCTTTGAATGCTGTAAAACACTTTACAATTATCAGTCTTGGGAAATGTAACGAAAAGCAAATTTTGGTGACGTTTAACATCTCTTATCATTTCATAAAATCCTCAAATACATCTCCAAAAACAAGTTTTCCATATTATTGTATGCATGTCATATTATTGTCGTCTGCTTGTCTAGTTTTCGTAGATATAGGAAAATAAAAAAATATGTACCTAGATTTTCAAAAAAAAAAAATGTTTCCGCTAAAATTATTCTGATAAAAAACAACTTAGTTTCAATTCTCGTACAACTTCCCTTTTTAAAATTTTATTCGCCAATTTAGAATACGATATAACGGGTAAATTCTGACGTGTCTGAAAAAAAAATATTCGTTTTTTTTACATTACCTGAATCCATGATGAAAAAAGTTCGAAAAAATACTTGCTTCTTTAAAATAGAAAAATAAGTTACTGTCAACTAATTTACTTCCTGCATATGGCAATTTCGGTATCTTATGAAAAAGGGGGAGAACAGGGAATATCTACAATTGTCGAAAATTACAATTACATGCCACAATCAGCTAGGATAAAACACATCAAAAACAAATAAGACAAAAGACAAACTTATACCAAGATATGAATTGGGGACAGTCGGACTTGGTACATGTACCTTCACTAGCAAAAGCCAGCGGTAGGGTTAAACATGTTTTTGAATACCCAAACTACTAACTCCATGACCATAATTTTGAAAGGAGATAAAAGACAATACGTAAGTTTGAAAGATGGGTCAAGGGGTGCTAATCTGCTCGCTAGCTAAAGGAGCTCAAGGAACCTAGTCTGCTGGTAGAACACTGTCGCACTGCGGAAGAAAAATCAAACTAAAAAAGAGTTTGGTAAAGAATCGTCATAAATTTCAGTAGACATCGGAAGTATCAGTGTGTAAAATTTTCAGGTCATTAGATATCAAAGCTATTTCAACGGATGCAAGCAGAATATCTTGTCGGTATCCCCTATTACGTAAAGAATCTAAGTTACGTCCCACCTTTTCTGGATATTTAATCAGGTTCTGGTATTTTTAGAAACGAGGATGGGAAATGCCCTAAACAATAAGCTTTTTGCGAGTAACGCCATAGTTCATATCTATTATAAAACTTCTTTAATGTAGTAAACAGTGTCTTTCAGTGCAAATCACATTAAAACATTTGAAAATGCATAAACCAAAATGTCTAAAATCTGAAAAAGATCAAATTACCAATAGAATCTAAATAAAACAACCAAAATCAGCTAAGGACAGATATATGCTAGAGGGAGATATAATCCTTAGTTTTCAACACAATTTTCTTAAATTAGATAATGCAAGTTTCTAAATAAAATCTGTTTTCGGGAAAGTACCGAAGTATACTGTATAATGGGTTGGTGAATAAAAAACGCCCAGATTCACTGTGGCGTAAAATGGAACGTCATAACGTCTTGCCTTAGCATGATTCCAAAATCCGGCATTATTTTTCACTTGTTTTAGGGAATTTATATATATAATTACAAATCCTAATAGCCAGAATAATGAAAATGTAGGATTTTTTGCCTACAAGAAGGGGTAAAAAATTGTTTTAAAAAGCTGATTTGACAAACAATCTTGTATTTGAGATACCTATACTAGATTTGTATATCAATTCCCAAGGCAGTCAAAAAATATTGCCTTGTAATGCAATATCGGGACTCTCCTTCGGCCCATCTTTCAAAATTACGATTTTCACGTTTCTTTTTCAAGATTGTGGTCAAGGAGTTAGTGGTTTATCGTATTGAGTTTTATTTCTATGCTTATTATAATACAAGAAACGGGACAGAGAAAGGGGAGGTTTGGGTACGAGTAAACCGGTTTAACCCTACCGCTGTCTTTTGCTTTTTGCTAATTCCGGTACCAAGTTCGGCTGTCCCCAGTTCCTTACGTTGTTTAAGTTTGTCTGTTATCGTTTATATGTTTTTTTCTTTTGCATTTTCTTGGTACATTGCGGCATATAACTGAATTTCAGCCAATGTAGGTGTTTCCTGTTATCCTTTCTGTTTTATTTTACATTAGCGAACAAGCAGAAAAGATGCCGTTTGAGACCCCCATTCAAAAATAATTTTATAATCTGGCAATAATAAAACTTAATTATCAACAGAAAGTCCATTTTTCTCAAAAATTTCAATCTTTGGTGTGATTTCTATTGCAACAGTATTTATTTGGAAATTTCAAAGATGTGGAACTCTGTCTTAAACGACACATAATCTTTCTATGAAAGTTTCACGGAGCGAGTTCATAACAGTTTTTTGAAATACAGGAAAAAAAACAACCAACGTGTCATTCCTAGCCGAGATATTTAACACTGAAGATCCTTACCTCTTTTGAGCCCTAAAAAGGAACCCTTGATGGATGGTTACGTTTAAAATGTTTTGTTAATTTCACAATAAGATATCTTGGCCAACATTTTATAAAGTTTCAAAGCTCTAGGTGTAATTTTCTCCGAGATCTGCCTCTGATAAGTAAATCCGAACGAGAAGGAATACTAAGAATTGCAATAAAAAAAAAAAAAAAACAAAAAAACAAAAAAACAGCAAGTCTCAAAAGTTTGGAGACTTGAATAATAAAATAATAAATGATAAAGAAGCTTTCAACCCACAAAATAATATGCAATGTTGAAAATTAAAACTTACCAGTGTAAAATGAAAGTACGTGACGGTAGAGTTACCTTCTCAAATCAGTATTTACTTATTTGATAAGGGCCTTTATATCAACAATTTATCATTTGAAAATGAATCACTACATAGGGGGAAGTGACAAGTTTTTTAATAACATCGATACAGTTATATTTAGAAAATGCTACTTTTTAAACTGTACTGAATGTAGGTTCCCCGGATATCTTATGACAAATAAAAGATTCGGAAATTTTCTGAAACTAAAAAAGATCGTGTAAGCTTATTTTAGTAACGTACGAAACATAATATCGATGCAATAATAATACATACTAGTATTTGATACATTCAAAAAATAAACGCATACGCATTTCTATTTGCACATCCAGTTTTAAAAATGTTAAGATTAAACTTACTTTCCGGGTAAATTTACTAATCTTATTTACTTAAATTCACAGAAACCTTGGTATTTTTTTATTTGTTATCACTGGGCCGATACCACTGCTGGTTAACAGTTAGTCCCCGAGGGTATCTACCAACCAAAAATACTGACCCGAAAACCGATTTTCCTTGAGAATTTGCAATATCTAAATTTAAGAGATCTCACTCTTGCATAGCTCTGTCCTTACCTGATTGTGCTTTCCTATTTAGAAGAATAAATTCACAGTAACCTCGGTGTTAAGTTATTAGATCCTATTGGAAATTTGTTCTCAATCAGTTTTTACACATATTTCGGTTTATAGATTTCTTAATGTTTTGATTTGATCTGCACTAATGAAACATAAGTCGTCGAAATGAGCATATGCAGAACCTAAATTTACAGTAACCTCTGTATTTTGTTATTTACATTTGGAACACTTACATATAAAATATGCTTACATTGTCTGAGGAAATAAGAGAGACTGTTTCAGTCTAGCAGACTTGTAACAACGAAAGTATTAATTGTCTGGATTGCGGACTTCAAGAATAGTTATTGATATCTGATAGACAAGCATTTAAATGGTATGGAATACTGAGAGAATAAATCGTATGTTTCTTGACCATTTCTTCTTTGGGATGGACCATGAGAATGGACGCCATTATGCCATGGACCATGAGAATTGACGCCATTGTGCCATGGAGCATGATGATCTACGCCATTGTACCACGGCGAATGATTAAATACCGAAGTTACTGTAAATCTAAATTCTGCATATGCGCATTTCGACAACTTATGTCTCTTCAATGCAGATAAAATCTCAACGTTTGGAAGACCATAAACTCGAAGATAATTCAAAACTGACAGAATAAACAACCAATATGATCTAAATGTAAAGCCAAAATCAGCTAAGGACAGAGTTTTGCATGAGGGAGATACTCCTTTGTTTTCAACAAAATTTGCAAAACTTTAGATACTGTAAGGTTCCAAGTAGAGTCGACATTCGGGTCAGCAACGAAGTACTGTCTACTGTGCTGGTGAATACCCCGGGAACTAATAGTCCACCAGCAGTGGCATCGACCCAGTGGTAACAAATGATTAAATATCGAAGTTACTGTAAATTTAACTTCTGCATATGCGCATTTCGACAACTTATGTCTTTTCAGTGCAGATAAAATCTAAACGTTTGGAAGACCATAAACTCGAAGATGTTTCAAATCTGACAGAGAACAAACAACCAATATGATCTAAACGTAAAGCCAAAATCAGCTAAGGAATCGATGGAATGTCTGGATAACTCATGCTTTGAGGAGTCTTCAGATCTATAAGAACCAATAAACTTAACAGTCCATGTCATTATAACAATGACTTGACTTCGAGAATTGATGCTACTAATGTGATCATCTTTTAAACTAATAGCATGAGATGCTTCTATTGTTTGATTTATGCCTCTGCTGCTGGAATGTTAGTCCCTGAGGATATTGACCAACCCAGTAGTCAGTACTTCGGTGTTGACCCCAAAACAGATTTTATCTTGCAATATCAAAATAAAAAACAAGATGTGTTTGTGAAACACTACATATGCCCCCAGATTCCATTTTTACCCCTTTTTGACCTCTATGACCTTGACCTTTGACCTATTTTTTTTTTTTGCATATTTATGTTCCTCTTAACTAGACCTATACACTTGCCAAGTATCAAAAGTCTACCTTATATAGTTCAAAAGTTATAGCCAAGGTTCAAGTTTCGGACGCACAGACAGACACACAGACACACAGACATACAGACACACAGACAGGACAAAAACAATATGCCCCCGATCCTCGATCTGGGCTCAAAACTAAGGATTATCTCCCTCTTGAATAGCTTTGTCCTGTTAAATAACAAAACACTGAAGTTACAGTTAATTTATTTTAACTGTTAAAATAATGAATGCAGCAATCCATGTAGTTCAGTGACAATTTTTTTAAATGAACAACCTGAACAGAAAACTGCAAAATAATTAGAAATAAAGGAGAAATTTCGAACAGTAGAACGGCGTCCTTAGATAATATTGAATAATTACGTCAGTATAATTGTTGTCAATGCACCCTACAAAATTATATTATAGTTATTTCTTAAGATTGTCAATAGTTTTATGACATGAAACATCACAAAAATTAAAATCCTTGAGGGCATATCCAATAGTTTCAGGGGAGATAATATCTAGCGCAATGTTTTAACATCACAAAGGAATCCCCATTTGTTTCTAGAAAAGGTAAATTGTGACATCCAGTTTGGCGAATTTTGTAGGGGCTACTCGAAAACAAAATCGGTGATCTATATTATATTTTCCATTTTTCAATATCATATTTTTATAAGTACATAATATCAAAATGTCATGAAATCGAAAATATATACGTCTTTAAAATATTTCAAAACTGCATTTGACCGTGAACTGTCAATCAAAGTCCTTCAAAGTTTCAAAGCCAAAAGGAGAGTTTGTAACAGTAAATGGATACCGTTCTAAATTCAAACTTTTGCAAAATCTGACAAATTGGACAATGCAATAAAAAAAAAGAATTCCAGGCCTCTTGGCTAAATTTTACGATTACAAAAAGTTAGTACCCTACATGAATACTGATGAAAAAAAGTTAAACTAGCAACTCAAGATGCGGATAATGACTAAAT
This sequence comes from Modiolus philippinarum, assembly GCA_002080025.1. Classification (NCBI taxonomy): domain Eukaryota; kingdom Metazoa; phylum Mollusca; class Bivalvia; order Mytilida; family Modiolidae; genus Modiolus; species Modiolus philippinarum. The sequence goes on from MJUU01020565.1 coordinate 8,839, forward strand.
TACCAAGAAAGATAAATCAGGTGGAAACCATCGGAAAAATTGTTGACCGCAATGGTCCTGACTTTGAAGCAAAGAACCCTGGAGTGTTATTTTTGTATTTTGTCATCTTGTTTCCTTCATTTTCCAATGAACAAAATATCCACGAAGATTTCATCCATTAATTCAAACGTTGTGTTGACACATATGTATGTCTTTATTATACACTAAATCCTGAAGCCCGATATTTCATTGCGATTAGACTTATTAACACCGGAAATCTTCTTATTAACAAAGATAAGGAAAGAAAAGCATAATCTACGTTTTCTCAAATTAATACTAGCCTTACAATATTGAATCTCACCAATTGCATGACATAAAACATTTTGTTCGACTCATTTTATCACTAGTACTCCAATAAATATTTTGCGACGACTAATTTTCGCGAATCATTTATTACCTTCGGATAAATTCGAGGCAATTTATTTTCGCGTTAATTCATTCTCCCGTTTCGGTAAATAACATTAAAGACAAGTCCGCAACGATTTACTTTCCCGATATTGTTATTAGCTTACCGAACAAGTCTCTCGCATTTGGAATAAATGTCAGTTATGTTGTGATATATAAAAATCTATCCAACATTTACGGATCCAGAGGGGTTGGTTTTTTTTAAAATTTCGTTCAGAATTGACAAAAATTAACGAAAAATCGACTGGAACCCCATGTTTTCGAAGACTGCATCCTCTGTTGTTCAAGGTTGTATAAAGTACAGGCTTTGCCATTTAACCTCTCATTTTGGAACATCAATGAATTATTTGAATATTGATAAATTATTACCATTGGGACGATGCCTCTGCTGGTGGACAGTTAGTCCCCGAGGGTATTCACCAACCCAGTAGTCAGTAATTCGGTGCCAACCCGAAAACCGATTTTATTTTGTAATTTACAATATCTAAATTTTGCAAAATTTTGTTGAAAACTAAGGAGTACCTTCCTCATGCAAAGCGCTGTCCTTAGCTGGATTTTTGGCTTTTCTATTTAGATTCTTTTGGCTATTTGTTCTCTATCAGCTTTTAAAAGTTTCGGTTGATGGACTTGCAAATGTTTTGATTTGATCTGCACTGATGAGACATAAGTTGTCGAAATGCGCATATGCAGAAAACTTCTGCATTTATAAATTGCTTGGAGACACATTTTTTGTAGACATGTGCTATGGGGACTATTTAGAAAACAAGCATATAGTATTGTTAATTAAACATGGCATAAACTGAACTGTAGGTGGCATAGGACTTCCTTCCGAATTCTCGTTTTTATACTCGAAGTAGAGTAAAACACATTTAAGATTGGACATTGCCACATTCAATGAGCACCTCGTAAAGTAACACCATTGAAATTCTTCATAATATGCGTTAAGTTTGTACACCAAAGTTGTATCTTTTCAAAACTATTCTTTTGATGATAATGTCACGAGATTTCAAGAAAATTCGAATAATTTTCTATTAAAAAAATAAACCCCATGTTTCATGGAAAACAGAATGAATTTCTTTTCCTTCAAAGTTTATTTTTCGAAGATTCATTTGAATGTACCCACTATAAAAAGTAATGAAAAAAAATCGAATTTATTCTTTTGTTAGGTGTCAAAATATGCCGTCCATGTTATGTTTTTTGTATTTTGATAATATCAATGGATATTTATTTCATCGATTACCTATTTTTGTATTTTGTTCTTTAGGATTTTTTAGATATCTTTTGAAATATGGTTTCCACATGTTTTATTATCCGCACTGTACAGTCAATAAATTGTCGAACTAGCAATCGGCAGAACTTAAAATTTATAGCGATATTTTATAACTTTGCCTTACATTGGAATTTGTTCGTTTCTTTTTTCTTGAAAAACTGATATCTTACATGTACATGTATTTAAACATTTGACAAAACAATTTAATGTTGAGTTCACCACCCAGAATCCCACCCAAAGAGTAAAATATAGTATATTAGATGTGTTTAAATAAAATCTGGGACTAATAAAAAGTGGAATTAAAAACAAATCCGATTTGAATGTGGATATTGCATGTTCAATCAGAATTTTCATTCACTCTGACCACTCCCCCTTTTCCCAACAGCCGTGTTTTACTAGTTAAAATATTTTCTGTTGTTAATTATAATGAGATACATTCTTCAAATAAATAATTTCAACAAATTTTGTACATTACACCTTCCAACAAACTTCTTGAATTCAAATTATTCTCGACGATATGTTGACAAGTAGAGTTCTAACAAATAATTTGTAAAAATTTTGATAAAAAGAGGCTAATTATTATAATAAAGAATGGTCTCCACCATTCGAGTAAGTTTTATTGACATCTGAAGAATATGTACGTTCCGATTTTCAGCAAGTTTTTTACTAAAAATCGTCGTATTTTTACAAATTCCATTCGTGGTCGTTGTTGACAAAAATGCACCATTTTCGTATCAAAAAGCCACATAACAATGTTTTGAGAATCGACGCAATTATTGACTTTGCTTACCGGCTGTTTGTCTAGTCAGAAATCCCTCAAAAAGTTTTTGAGCGTGCCAATGAATTAGATTAGGGATATGACTGACATTTTCTTAATTTATACATTTTACAATTGCATAAGAATGTAGAAATAGAAAAAAAAATGTTTTCTTTTACGAAATGAATCGTGATATATTATACGTCGGGTAATGTTTTCGTTAACATAAGATTGAAAAGTTTTTTTTTTTTTTAAGAAGAAAACGTTTTTTTGTGATGAGTATTTATATCCTTATGATCTAACTGTACTTTTTACGTCACGATCTGGAGAACAATAAAAAATTATAGTCATAAAAAAGAAAGATTATTCAATTTCCTGTGTGATGTTGCGGGGCCTTCTATGTTGGCTTTTCATTTTATATCTGATATCTGATATTTTTTTTAACTCAATACATTTTCATATTTGAGATTGATAATCTTAAATAATATTTCTCAAAATAAGACAATGGATACATTTTGATATTTATACGACTACTGAATTTTAAAGAATTCTTGGAATGTTGTAAAACAACGGAGAAGAATACTGAAGGAACAAAGCACATGATTACATAAATCAAAGTCCGGGGACAAGGCAAAAGCAAGAACACCAGAAGACGGAAGACCAAAGACAACCCATGCCCACAAAACACACAAAAAACTAAAGCACTATCAGTGTAAACTCTAAAAAACAGAGTGACATAAGGTGCTCCGGAAGGGTACGCATGTCCTATCACCTCACAATTATTAATTTTGGGAAACTTGTAAATTTGATCTAAAATACACCTACTACGAAAAACAAGTTTTACACATGGCTGTATCTATGCCATTTTTTTTGGCGTCTCTACTAGTCTGCTTTTCAACCTACAGGAAAACTGCAATGCATAATCTAATTGCTTTGCTACAAATCTGAGGTTTTTAAAACAACGTTTCCGCTGCAATTATTACTACAAAAACTAAGTTTCAGTTTGAGTATAACTTCCCTCTTAATGTTTTGACTTCGATATTTTTTTTATTTATTTGCCAATCTATATTAATTTTGGAGACAATGGGTATTTTATGTTTGTATGACAAAATGGTTAAGAGAATGTTCCTCTGTCTTCTTTTGATTTAAAAATTGTAATGTTCATAAGGTATTTAAATACCCTAGATTGAACCTTCCAACGAGTTCCCTGTTGACCTGATTATTACGATGACTTATTGTGATTATTTGATAACCAGGTGTGTATTTCAATGATTATAACAAAATACCGAAGTTACTGTTAGTTTACTTTCTACATATTGTCATTTCGACAACTTATGTTTTTTCAGTGCAGTTAAAATCTAAACATTTAAAATCAAGAAATCGAAAGATATATAGAAGATGTTCCTTTTTTGTTTATTTGATTTAAGCACTCTGTAAAAAATTACTGAAGTTAATTACATTATTCGCAGTAAGTAATTATTGATTACCCCGGTATTTTAATAGAAATTTCACATAAAAAAGCAAAAATAGCCAACTTTATGCTTCGACATATTCACAGTTCTTCTGAATTATCGTCCTCAAGTCCGTTTCAAAATAGTACATGTATAAACAATTCGGTCATTTACCATTCTAAGCCCATCGCAAAGGGGGAATCGCGGACCTTTTCGAACGTATAGCCCATAACGTCAATTCCATAATTTGTTTTAACTATTTAGTTTTGATGGATATGGAATGAATTTAATGCCACTAATTATGTTTGGAATTTTAAGATGCATGGGAGAATGTGAATGTTAATAATCGCCCAAATTGGCACTCCATGGCGGGCTGGGGGCAAGGGAGTGACCTTGATATAATTTTTGACAAGAATGCCGCTTAAGTGCACGCTAGGGACTTTCTTAATATTGCTTGAGGGGGTAAATTTTCACCTCTGGTTGAAGACCCTCAGTATACAGGAATAAAATCCCTGTCCTTGATAAACTAGAGTTTTCTATGTATCGTGTGCGTTTTTGTCACATGTACATTCACTCCATATCCTTTCTTTTTTTTCTATTGTATTAGTAAATACCAAATTTAATTACTGTATATTTAGTTTCTGAACATGACCATTTCGACAACTAATTTGTCTTCACTGCGAATCAAACATTTAGAAGACTAGAAATCGAATAATGTTAATGCTGAAAGAGAGCAAAAAACCTAAAGGATCTTAAAATACAAAATTCGGGGCATGTACTTTTGAAAATTGCACCTATACTCTTAGATTTAAATGAAATTTTTAAAACTTTATTGATGTCGTAAGATAAAATTCGGAGCATACAACGAATTAAGTCAGTAGTTGCATTTGTCATTTAGGTGTCCAACAAATAACAATAGTAAAAAATAACAAGAAAAATAACAGAAAATACAGAAAAAAATATAGAAAAAACCTTCACTTCAAGAGAATAATCAATAATGAAAATTTAAGCTTACCAGTACAAAATGTAAGTAACCTTTTCATATAAGTGTGTCCTTAAATTATTAGCGCCTTTTTATCAAATTTATCATTTGAAAATGAATCACTACATAGGGGGAAATGACAAGTTTTTAAATAACATCGATACTGTTATATATATTTAGAAAAGGATATTATTTAAAATGTGTTTGTAAAGAGTAGATTCACCGGATATTTCGTAACGTTGTCTAATGACAAGCAAAAGATTTGGGGATTTTCTGAAACTGAAAAAGATTGTGCAAGGTATTTTATGGCATGTTAATAATGCAGTATTGGTGGTATGATATTAATTCTATCTCGCATTTTTGTGGGATACGTTATTAGAATAGTGCAATTCAAAGATTTTTTCTGGTTCATTTTTCAATCGGTCATATTTCGTTTATGATCAAAAACTCACTTTTCTTTAAAGATAGAATTCTTTTTCCTTTCCAATATGGTATCAAATGTAAATCGTATATTTTCTTAAAATAAAAAATAGATAAACGGATTTTGGGAAAATTTTTTTCGGATGCCATATCAGGCTCATCCAGGTTTTAAACACATGAGCATATTGCAAAATGTGCTTACAATAGAGTCTGTAAGTCTCGTTCAATTTTGGAACTTCCGGGTACATAATCTGTACCCGAAAGTTGCATTTTAAACAAAAACATATGACGTTTCAGGCAAAATATTTGGATATCATAATGCTGCAACGTCATATTTTGGCGGGAAACGTTTTCCAATTGCAGTTTATTCGTGATTTTTGGTGTCAGCACGAGACTAACAGACCCCTTTGCCTTACGGAAATCTGACTGACTGTGTCTGATACACATGTCAATGGAATGCATCTTTCAGATTTTTTAAGAAGAAAACGTTTTTGTGATGAGTATCTATATCCTTATGACTTGACGTTACTTTTATACGTCAAGATCTTCAGAACAATTCAAAATTATAATCATAAAAACGAAAGATTACTCAATTTCCTGTGTGATGTTGTGGGGTTTTCTCTATCGGTCTTTGTTGTCATTTCGTATATTCTCTGAACTTGATAATGGTATATATCTGAGACTGATAATATTTAATAGTAATTCTAAAAATAAGACAATGGAGCTTGTTACTCCTGAATTTTAAGGATTTTTTGCAAAGCTTTAAAACACCTCACAATTATCAATTTTAGGACACTTGTAAATTCGATCTAAAATACACCTACTACGAAAAACAAGTTTTACACATTGCTGTATCTATGCATTTTTTTTTTGTCGTCTACTAGTCTGCTTTTCAAACTACAGGAAAACTGCAATTGCTTTGCTATAAATTGGAAGTTTTAAAAACAACGTTTCCGCTGCAATTATTACTACATAAACTAAGTTTCAGTTTAAGTATAATTTCCCTTTTAAAATCTTTATTAATTTCCGAGACAATGGGTATTTTTGTCTTGTATGGCTACAAATATTATGTTCGTTTAGAGGATACACTTCTTTCTTCAATTGTAATGTTCATATAGTATCAATACATAGAGTGAACCTTCCCATGAGTTCATTGATTACCATGATTATTACGATGATTTATTGTGATTATTTGATAACCAGGTGCATAACAAAATACGGAGGTTACTGTATACTTACTTTCTGCATGTTGCCATTTCGACAACTTATGTCTTTTCAGTACAGGTAAAATCAGAACATTTGAAATCAAGAAATTGAACGATATATGGAAGCTGTGTTAGACGTTTTGATTATTTGATTTCAGCTCTTTTTAAAATTTTGCTATAGTTTGTTACTTTATTAGTAGTAAGAAATTATTGATTTTATATTCCGAAAATTAATAATTACTTGATTCCCCTGTACCCCGTGAAAAGTCTTACAGTATTTAAACAGAAAACGTCTGTACACAAGAGGCCCTCAAGAGCCTGTATCGCTCACCTGGTTCCTATGTAGCACTATAATTCCTCACTAATGGTCTATCTTTGGTGGTGTTTGAACAAAGAAACGTTATAAAACTTAATAAAAAAAAATTGCTCAAACAGTTTCATAGCAGTTTTTGAATGCAGTTTCCAAACTTAAGGGGCCTATGTCAATCTACGTTCCCCACTGGCAGCTATCTAGCATAAAACTTTTAAGAGGGTCACCCAAGGACTATCATATCACAATTCAACAGATATTATACAAGCAGTTTCAGAGCAGAAGATCTTTTTATGCATTTCCATTGGGTCAAATATAAACTAAGTTTTGCTATTGGTGGCTATGTTGGATCGGCACCAAAATAACAAACTTTGTCAAAATCTCACAAGTTTCATTTATGCAATGTTTAAATCAAATCCATTGGTTGGTTTTTCTAGATCTTTGTATGCATCTCCTTTAGGGTCCAATTCATCACTAGGAGACATTTTGGATGATGATTCAGCATTGAATTAACAACACTTGGTCAGCTCCTCATATGCATCATTTTTACAAAGTTTGTTTAAATATATTCAGCAGTAATCTAAAAGATATTTTGTTAAATGAAGTTCAAGGCTTGCGACAGTTAGTCTAAATTACAATATCTAAATTTTGTAAATTTTACTGAAAACTAAGGAGTATCTACCTCAGGCAAAGCTCTGTCCTTAGCTGATTTTGGCTTTACATTTAGATCATATTGGTTATTTGTTCTCTATCAGTTTTTAAACATCTTTGAGTTTATGGTCTTCCAAACGTTCAGATTTTATCTGCACTGAAGAGACATAAGTTGTCGAAATGCGCATATGCAGAAAGTAAATTCACAGAAACTTCGGTATTTAGTTATTAGTCAGAACCTGATAGGCATCATGTTTCATTTAAATCCATTCAGCAGTTCTCTTGAAGATCTTTGTTTGCATTTATCATAGGGTTCAATGCTGTCAGCCATGTAAG